>LOEQ01004864.1:96356-111546 GCA_001685075.1 Bramus lutescens | reverse complement strand
GGAGGGAATTGGGAGGAGGTGGAAATTTTTAATAATAATAATAAAAAAATAAAATAAAAAAGTAAAAATAAGCTAAACGTGCCATTCCCATACTCTCTCTTCTTCCCCTTCTGCCCATACTGTTTTCACCGAGCTCGTGCACATAATCTTCTTAATAAACTCATACACGTGGGTTCGTTCGTGTCTCGTGTTCTCTCCTCATTTCTGCCAGACATTTTTATTTGAGTCATCTAAAATTGTAATTGCACAAAATCATATGTGTAGCTTAGGTAACACTCATAATGATTATTTTTTTAATTGACTTTCTGGAAAAACTGCATTTGCATCTCGTCTCAAGGTACAATTTTTTATGGTCTATTAAGCATAACTCTTAAGAACTTTAAACGTGACTAAATGAGGTGGAATTACTATTAACTTGTCCTTTAGGTTACCAAGTGCCTGGGCTATTCTAAGTAGCTATATCCGGAATAGCATTTTCCCACGACTTTCTCTGTTGAGCTTCCTTGACCGAAAAGTGGCCTGTGAGGTGATGCCTGGAAGTTGGGTTATTCCTAACCCTTTAAGAAATAATGTCTCAGAGTGGCTGTGTTTGAATCCCCTGAGCTCCTGAAGTTGTTACTAAAGTTGTTAATTAACCGCAGTCTGGAAACTATTGTGAAGCAACTCAGGAACCTAGAACAATGGTGGAGTGCTGCTTAGCCACAAGCTGGGAGGAGAAGGCTGCCAGTACCCCTTAGTAGCCCCAACAGTAATGGGTAAGAGGACAGCCACACAAAGGGAACCTGTGATCAGGAAAGAGAATATGTTTACAGAAAAACAACTGCAGTGGCAATAGAGAGAAGGTTGGTCCCGATGGAACCATTGCTTTCAACACATTGCAATAAAAATTAGAAACAAAATCAACTTCAGAGTGCATTTCTTTACATTCAAGTTTCTAGTTAGACTATTGCTTTGCCTAATTTTAACATTTTTTAAGAAAATCCACAAGAATGGAGATTTTATAGTTTTCTTTCATAAGCATGACCCAAAGACTAAAATGGTAAGACATACCTCTCCCTCACTTACTAGGTCTACATGGTCATGAGACTGCAGAACTGACTAGTGTAAATAAACACAAATAGTCCATCCAGTTTGTGAAAACATGTTTATGAGTCTCCTCAGTCATATGTCAAGCAAATCTCATCTGCATCAAGCGTTTCTTCTGAGAAAGTATCTAAAGTTTAAAGCAACTTTTTCCTTTCTACATGAAGAAATGTAAAGATGCATTATCTCTTAAAACTGTGATTTTGACTGCATATCTGGGATCTGACCAATTCTAGGAGAGAGCCCCTGTGGCATTCTACAGGCTCCACTCTTCTCTCCATTTTGTTGATGTTTTTGAATCCAAATCATGCAATGAGAGAAATAAATGACAAAGATTATGAATATATAGATATTATAATTCTTAGCTGCTGTATTTTAAGCGTGTGAAAGTTAATGGGATCCATCTGCCGTGATGTATTGCTAAGTGATATACTTCCCTATGGCCACTTTCACACCAGATATTACAGTATGCATAATAATTAACAAAATCAAGTGTAATGGGGCATACAATTTAGGTGGGTCATATAAATATTTATAGTTACTATTTCTTAGAACTATAAAAAATCTGATTTTTTTTTTACCTTATTACCCTGGTTACAGGCATTCCCTGTGTTTTCCTTCAGCAATATGCCCAACTTATTATCTGATGTGCAGGACAATCTTCACTGTCAACTTGACAGGATTTGGAATCATCCAAGAGATACACCTCTGAGCATGTCTGTAAAGGTATTTCAAGAGATGTTTAACCGAGGAAGGAAGGGGAGAACCTCATGAATGTGAGTGGCATCATCCTACAGTCAGGGTCCCAGGACTGAATCCAAAGGGGACAGAAAACCAGGTAAGCACCAGGAGACTCACTGTAAACAGTAACCTCATGTTCCTACAGCCATAAATAGAGGTGTTCTTGCTTCCAGCTCATCCCTGTCATGATGGATTGCACGCTTTAACTATGAGCATAACTCTTTCCTTCTTTCCATAAGTTGCTTTGCTCAGGCATTTTATTAGCTGTTTCCCTGGTCTTTCTCTTCTCCCGTTAGGTTCTAAACACACCTGGTTTCTTGTAGCCATGGTGCTTATTGATGAAAAGCAGGTGGGAATCAACCAGCCATCAGTTGGGTGAAGCTCCACAACACAGGCTAGAAGTTGCCCACATGATGACAGAGGAGGGTTGGTCAGAAGTGACAATTAGGCAGCTACTTTTTAGACAAGAAAGCTAGGATTCTGATAAGGGAAAGAAACAGTAGAGAGAGAAGTACTGATAAGAGAGAGCATCCTCAAATTCTGCAATGTGAGAGGACGAAACAATAAGAATGGAGACAAGACAAGGAAACTGAAAGGGGAGCTCTGAGAAAGCACCACGATGGGAATGTCAGTCTAGGTCATGAGAGTTCCAGGAAAAAGGCCATGGCTCCTTCCCCATACGTAGCCTCCTTGTGTTCATTGTTAGCTAAATGATTTGGTAAGTGGCAAATTTGCCAAATTAAATTGCTTTAATTCTATTGGAGAATGAGAAAGTGTAAAGATACAGCTATTGGAAAGAATCAGTGCACTGTAAACTATGCTTTAGACACCAAATAATACATAACTGCAGACTGATATCTCAAAGAAAGATTACCAATACTCTTGGAAAAGATAACCTAAGAACAAACCTAGAGATTGTAAATGAAAACTGAAATTGGATATATATGTGTGTGTGCATGTATGTGCATATATACATACATATATACATATATAATAAGCAAACATCAGATTTGGTAGTTCAAACACTTTTGATTGAAGTACAATTGAGGAAAATATACACATCTGATTTTACCAGATATTTTAGAATTCTTGCAATATAAATGATAAATTTCTATTAATATATCATAATTTAAATATGTACCTTTGAAAATATATTACTTGGAAGTTTCAAAATATTATTTACATATTCTGTCATTTGGCTTTCAAAATTTTCTGTGAAAGTTATGGACAAAGATATTAATTTCTTTTCTGAGACTTGCTTTCTGTACTCCTATGTATATTCCCAATGATCTCAACTGTATTCACCCATATTTATTTTGTTATCAACAGTCCTTTTGTCTAATGGAGCAATAATTAGTGCATTACAAGCAAAGGTTTTTCTCTTCTGACTTCATACTTCCTATAATCTCCAAGAGGCTATATCTATAAATCCTAAGAACATAATTGGGTGCCCTGGATCAGAAATTAGTCATACTTTCTTTGCAACACCAGTGGGGATGGTGTGTTACTCATTCATGATGGTATCTATTAAACAAAATACTCTCTTTAAAGCATCTCAATGTGTTTTTATTGAACTGTTGGCTGTCTTCCAGAGGAATAGACCCATTCCAAGAAAGCGTTCTGAGACTCTTGGTTTTATTTCTAAGTCATTTTTCTCCAAATGACCCTTCAATTTTTAGAGTATCCAATCCAAGGATACTCCTGTTAAACAGCCTCAACAGGACAACCCCCTCAAATGCTCCCAAGTGACCCACAATAACCTGACTCCTTTCCTATCACCTAGCATGTCAGGGCAAACAACAGTTAAAGCAAAGGCAAGTGGCTTCTGAGCTTCTTTTCTTTTCAAAACCTAAAAGCCTAAACTGTGAACTCCCAAAGACAGAGAGCTGACGATTTTTAACCTTAAATGTACAGTCCTTTTGCTCATATTTTAAAACACAAGGTCCTCTTTCATTTCTGTTAGAATCACAGCTATTATATGTCTTGTATATAATACCGAAATAAAATTGTATGTATTAGAATATTAGCTATCTACACACAAAATTTTTAAAAATCCATATAATGATCCAACCCCAACATAAAGGAGAAGTAAAGAAAAATGTATGACGAATTATTATGTGTTCATTTCACTTTGGAAAACATAAGCCGTGACCATATATTACAAAGTTAAAGTGTATAAATGCACCTTTGTAAGGGATTTCATGAAGAAATTTCCTACTAATGTTATATTTAAAAGGGTAATTAGCTAGTAGCAAGCTGCAAACCAAATGAAAATAGTAACTTTCCTAGATCTGCCTGATAATTAGATTCCTGTGAACTTCAATATACAGTAATATTATAGTTAAGATCCTTTATTTTTAAATAAACATTCATCATAAGATAAACAAGCTTAGTTACTTAACACAAATGCTGTATCGATTCATTGCAATCGGGACAGAAAACTGTTTCATCATGTAGAATTGTCACATTGAAGCTGTTAGGTAGACCTGACCCCTGATAATAAATGCCATTAGTAATTGCTTATCAGTGTGACTATCAAGCAATTTTTCCATATATTTCCAAAATAACCTTGGGTAAATTCTTGCACTGTTAAAACCTACAAAATTGATTCAGACTTCCTACGGAAAGCCAAGTGACTTGAACTCCTCTTACTATTTTCTGACTCACAGAGAACTCCTGCTACTCACATGAGGGAACATAACTCTATGACACCTGACTTCCTGTCCCTGGATCAGTCACAACATACATCAGGATCTTGATCTGATGCCTGTGTTTATATCTTTGCTCAAACTATGAACTGCATGAAGCTCAAAAGAAATCTGTCTCTGTGAGCTGTGTCCATCTGTCCAAGCCAGTTCTCAGCACAAGGTGGAAATTCAACAATAAAGAAATGCTAGAAAAAAAGAAGAAATCAATGATATAACTCTCAAAATCCACCACTTATGTGCGACACCTCTTCATTGTTTGAGATTCTCAGAGATCTCCAGATTTGTACATAGGTTTGTTGTGATATTATGTGCATTCTTAAAACCCAAGGAAAAAAATAAGGCTAGTAAGTGATCTCAGTGAGTAAGGTCCTGGTCATGCAAGCACAAGGACTGGAGCTTAGATCCCAGCACCCATGCAATGTCAGGTGGGGCTGGCAGCCTCTCTATCTTCCCAGCGCTTGGGATCCCGAGGGGAAATTGGATAGTTAGACTAGATGAATTGGCAAGGTCTGAGTTGAAGTGAGGGATTTGCCTCAACATAAAAGGCTGAAAGCAATTGAGAAAGATACCCAACATAAACCTCTGATTTTTGCATGTGTACGTGTGACACACACACACACACACACACATTCACACACACACAGGGGAGAATAAAACTTGGGAATAAAACAAGAAACATTGACCATAAGTGTGCAGTGTTTCTGATCTAATGATCTCTGCATGTGTTCTAGAATACAAGAATAGAATTTATATGATTTTCAGATTCTTAATACTGTACAGGGTAAATGATTGAGTAGCTAAAATAAATCTTCTAAAGGTTCTGAGTGACTTTATTTATGATCAGTCACTAAAAATAGTTTGACACACACGCTTAGGGCAGCTTAACCAAAAATTAATTATTGACATAATTTTGATGTCATATGGTACTTTCAAACTCTCTCATGGAAAAGATTTAATTATTTTCTTATATTCCATTTCATTCTACCCAGAAATTGAAGAACATAAGAAGTAAGCTTTTAGTATTTTGGAAAACATTAGATGAGACCCTCTTTCTTACCCTCCTTCTTTTCTTTTTTTTTTAATTTAATTTTATTTTAGGTGCTTTGGTGTGAAGGTTTAAGATGCCCTGGAATTGGAGCTAAAGACAGTTGTGAGCTGCCATGTGGATGCTGGCAACTAAACCCCTGGTCCTCCAAAAGAGCAACCAGTGTTCTTGACCTCTGAGTCATCTCTCCAGCCCTTATATTCTTCTTGACTCAGAACTCAAGATAATTAAAATGTCTAAATATTATAATAAAATTGCACTAGTCACCAAACCAGAACCTAGCCAGATCAAAGGATCGATCAGCCTTGCTGCTTTTGCAGATGGCTGCAGTCCCAACTCTTAGAACAGCTCAGTGTTCACATCTTTATAGTTAGCTAATTGTACTTGGCTACTGTCTGGCAATCAACCAACTTCCTGACCTGGAGGCAGGTCACTTTGTTTGATGTTTCATCACTAAGACCTCACTAGCATGATAGCATAGATCCCAGTGCTACTGAAAAAGCTGAAAAGCTGAGATTCAGCCCAACCCACTAGCAAGAAGTTTCACTTAATAAACAGAATACTTAGGGAAAGGAAAACAAAGGATTGATAAAGACCAGCAGTATTTTAAATCAAATATCAAGTAAGGAATTTTTTTTTATCCTTTTCACTTTTATCATAAAGCTACGTGTTACCTCCTTCAACTCTTCTATCCAAACCCTGCAACTTAGCTTAAAACCCTAGGAATGACATCTAGAGTGGAGGAAAGAGGAAATATAAGCAAACATAAAGTTTGAATAGAGCATTTTACTGAACTTAGGCAACGGGTTTTCTCAATGTAAATATCTAGATGAAAGTTGTTTGTTAAATACTAATTATATTTTGTGGAAAATATTGAGTCGTAATCATCCTTATGGATTTTTTTTAAAATGTATATTAAAAATGTGTGCCTAACTGTATTTCTCATTAAAACCAGGAGGAAGACTGGGGGATGCCAGGACAGTATGGAACATAGGAAAGGAGCTACAGCTTTCACTCCCAGACACTGACAAATCAGAAGTTACCAGGAAGGAACTCATGATAACATTTACTTAAAGGCCAATCAGAGGCTCAGGAACGAACTCCCTCTACCTGAAATTGAGCCCTTACCTCCCGCGCCTAAGACATGGATTCTCTGTTGCTATGGAGTCAGTCCTTGAACTAGTTCTGTAGACCTGGCTGGTCTGGAACTCATAGAGATCCACCTGCCTCTGCCTCCCTAGTGCTGTGATTAAAGGCATGCGCTTGTGCCACAACCCAGCGAAATTGTAACTTTCAAAAAGATTTAGTAATCACTTTGATATTTTGTTCATGTTTCTCTCTCTGGAAAGAGTCTCTTTCCGGATAACTCTTCATGCTATTTGCAGGAGTGATTTTGAAAGTGGTATCATGGCAGTCCCCGCCAAGCCAGCCAACTTCCCAGTCCCTCACAGCACCCACCTTCTTCTCCTATCTCAGTGCCATGCTGTGGCTTGCTAATTTCCTGCCTACTTCTTCTAACAGCTCCACCAATGGAAGGGCTTTGTTCTTGCCTCTCCATCCTTGAAACTTACTACAGTCTCTGGCTCATAAAAGGGACACAATACGTTTATTTTAAATTAATGCTACTCCATAAAATTATATCTATTGACTAGGATGATACGAGAAAACAAGTTTGTGAGATCAGAATCTAAGATAACCTGACCTCTCTAATTACATGGAGGAAAGTTTTTAGGATATAGTTACCCATTGGCTCAAGGTTATCTTTCATAGAGATGTCTCTTGTTACATTAAGAATCCCCTCATTTGAAGAACGTATCTTTTAGTGTGTGTGTGTATATATATATATTAATGAATATATATATATATAAATGTATATATTCATTTGTATTTTGCCTATGTGAGGGTGTTGGGTCCACTAGAATTGAAGCTACAGACAATTGTAAGCTGCCCGAGGGTGCTAGGAATTAAACCCAGGTCTTCTGAAAGAGCAGCCAGTGCTATTAACCAGCCAACTCTCCAGCCCTTAGTCTTAGTGTTCTGTCCACAGCTCTGGCTTTTAATGTCCCTTTAATGTCCTGGGGTCCTTGTGGTCTGTTTTGAGCAGGAGTTCCAGATGCTACTTTCTCTCTAAATCAAGATATGGGTAAACTAATCAATTAGTTGCATGAACTACAGCAATGCATTTACCTTCTGAAGTTCCTTCTTTATCCACCAATTATGTGGAGAAGTTTGGATGTGGAAGAACAGAATGTATAATAGGACTCATTTTGGAACATACTTGAACAACCAAAGAACTCTCCAATCTGACACCATCTCCTCACTGCCTGTTAAAAGTTCCATAGCTGCCAATAACACTCAGAATAAAGCCCCCCTATGAACAGCTAAAATCTATCATAAGGAAGCCATCCATGCAGCCCTCCATCTCAGGATGCTAACAGTCTCAGTGGACCATTCAAACTCCCAGATGCCTCCACGCCTGCCTCTGCACGTTTCCTGACTTTCTTTCTGACACTGGCACCACCTCCATAGCAGTCCCTAAAACTTGTCGTGCTTCTTGCCTGCCTTCTACTATAGGCCAAGAAAAAGTTCTGTGTAGACTGTATAGTGGGTGCCCAGCCTGGTGCCTTGTATCTAGTATCATGTCATAAGGTTTTCAGGATGAATAAATTACTGCCTGGACATCCATACCTGACAGTTATTCAAGTTCTTGAATTAAGAGTTGGCCATTATGTGTATTGACTAAACATGAATATATCGTAGCAAATTCCTTTACCGTTATTGGAAAAATAAGCTATGCTGTGGTCAATTAAGTAAATGCAAAGTAAAATACGATATTAATTTTGGGGTATATAATAGACATAATAACTTTTTAAAAGTTTAGCAATTTTCATATGGCCTTTCTTCACAATGGATACAAGAAAATCACATTTGTGAGGTGGAAAAGAATAAACAAGTTCATAAATATGCATGCATTAAGACCTGTAGAGTTACATAGCTGAATAGTAAATAAGGCTCCATGCTTGCTAAATCTTGTAAATAATAGGAGAAAAAGTCACATCAGCATCCACTCAAAAATTGATGCGTTTGCTAGCAGCATAGGAGTGATAATATCAGGAAATAGTTTTAACTTGGCAATTTAACTATGTGAAAAATTGAAAATAGATAGTATATTAACTCAAATTAGAAAGAAAAGTATTTTGTATAGCATATAAATAATAAGAGGCATGTTGCTAATGCAATGCATGAGATACAACATTCTTCTCACTCCATCCCTTCTATCTTTTCTATTTCTTACTTCTGAAATAAGACATACAATGCAGCAAATGTATATATGTTGAACACGAAGGACAGCATGTAATGCTTCACATTGGAACAAGAATAATCATTCAGTAGCAGGAGGCCATAATAAATACATGATACAATGTGGAATAAATAACGATTGAAATAAAGAACTGGGAAAGTTACTCTGTAGTGTGATTTCCTAGTCTGTAAGAAGTGCTGGGTTCAATTTCGAGAACTATATAAAACAAGGCTTTGTTGCATACACCTCTAATTCTATCACTCAGGATGTGGAAGTAGGATGATCAAATGTCAGAATTATAAGAGCACCTTCCCTAACTAGTACTACAAGGCCAGATTAGGCTATGTGAGACATTGTCTCAAGAGGAGCAGGGAAGGGTTTTAGAGAGATAGCTCAGCAGTTAAGAATGTTTGTTATGCTTCCAGAGGACCCAAATTCAGTATCCAAGTCCCTAGGTAAGATAGGTCACAGTTGACTGTAACTCTAGTTCTAGGGGACCTGACACTCTCTTCTGGCCTCTGTGAACACTGGCAAACATTGACATACTCATGTATACATGCACATAAACAATATTTTTATCTTAAAAAGAACAGAAATGATACTTATGCTGTGCTGTGGGACAATGGTCTCAGACCCTGTAAAGATTTGTCACTTGTATTGATTTAATAAAACACTGATTGCCCAGTAGACAGGCAGGAAGTACAGGTAGGATAACCAGGAAGGAAGTACAGGCAGGTAGACCAGAATACAAGAATACAAAGTCTGCAATCATCACCCAGATGCAAAGGAAGCAAGATGAGAATGCTTCACAGATAAAAAGGTACCAAGTCACGTAGATAACACAGACAAGAATTATGGGTTAATTTCAGATGTTAAGAGTTAATAAGAAGCCTGAGCTAATGGGCCACAACTGTTTTATAATTAATGTAGACTTCTTTGTGTGTTTTTGGGATTGAACGCCTGTGAGACCAGGGAGTTCACAAACCTCTGACAATAAATGGCACCAACATGGTCAACAACCTCAGAGAGCTTGGAAAGTAATTCTAGACACACACACACACACACACACACACACACACACACACAAAAAACAGAGTTAACCATGGCTTTTTGGTAGCAGCATTTTCTCAGGTGACCTCTGTTTGCTAGAGACAAGCACATCTCATTTAAGAGAGGCTTCCTAACTCAGTTTTAGCTGTAGAAACATTCCAGCTCTTTTAAGAGGCCCCACCTCCAAACACTTAAATGGTGTTTATGAATGGCCAAGAGCCTGCTTCTTGGTGCTGGCAGGGACCTTGAAACTCCATAGACTTGTAGAAATAAACACGACTCCCGCCAGTACCACTGTCATGAAGTTAGACTCTCAGAAAGCTAAGGAATGGGGGTGAATTCAGCCATCAGAACCATGGCTTTAATCCTATCCATATTGCTTAGCAAATTAAAGATTCATGTGGTCAGAAAAAAGGGAGATATACAATAAAGACAGATTCAGATAAAAAAATACCTTTAAAAAGTTTACAGTGTGTTTATAAATATATGTAGGCTTGGGAGATAAAAGAAAAAGGATAAAGTCCCCAAAACAGAAAGAAAGAAAGAAAGAAAGAAAGAAAGAAAGAAAGAAAGGAAGGAANGGAAGGAAGGAAGGAAGGAAGGAAGGAAGGAAGGAAGGAAGGAAGGAGAAAGGGGGGGAATGAGGAGAGAGAGTAGTTGGGTATGGTGGCACATAACTTTAATCCGAGCACTTGGGAGGCAGAGCAGGCAGATCTCTGTAAGGTCAAAGACAGCCTGATCTACAGAGTGAGTTCCAAGACAGCCAAAGAAACACAGAAAAATCCAGTCTCAAAAAAACAAAAATTAAAAATAAAAATAAAAGAGAGTCTAAAATAAAGCCACATAAAGATGGAAAATATACAGAAAATCTAGATACTGTATGTTATTTGTATTGGCTTTGAATTGTTTGGCAGCTGAGAAAGAAGCAAGAGCTACTATACAACATTTGATTATAAACACTGTTGGATTAATCCAACATATATATTTTGAAAATGCCTTGACTTCAAAATTTAAGTCAAAAGATATGTTACTTTGAAAAAGAGGTTTTGCTTTTGTTTCCACAGGAAATGAGGGGCTGTGGATTCATTCTGGGTTAAGATAGTTCAGGTTTGATCAACTCTGTTGGAGTTTCTCTGAGTTATACATCCAGAACAGCCTCAAGACTGCTGAGATGATCAAGCCTCACAGAATATTCCAGTCAGGACTTGACCATAATCCTAAATTTTCTTTAGGTTCCTGAAAGATTATCAGTGCCCTGAATCAGCAGGAAGTATTCTAGAAAACCACATTCCCCCCCCCAAAATGGATTATAGATGCTTTTCTTTGTTTAGAATGTTGGTTACAAGTTTTTATGAATAATGGTCATCAAGAAAGCTAAACAAGGAGATTAGATTCAGAGTTTTTGTTTTGAAATAAAAAAGGGGGGGTGCTGTGGCACAATGATCTTGGACCCCGTAAAGATTTGTCACTTATATTGATTTAATAAAATGCTGATTGACCAGTAGCCAGGCAGGAATTATAGGTGGGGCGACCAGGAAGAGGTATAAGCAGGGTGACCAGAATAGGAGGATTCTGGGAAGAGGAAAGGCTCAGTCTGCAGTCATCACCCAGATGCAGAAGAAATAAGATAAGAATGTTTCACTGATAAAAGGTACTAAGCCACATGGCTAACAAAGATAAGAATTATGGGTTAATATCAGGTATCAAGAGTTAATAAGAAGCCTGAGCTAACAGGCCAACTGGTTTATAATTAATACAGACCTCTGTGTGTTTCTTTGGGACTGAATGGCTGTGAGACTGGGTAGGACAGAAACCTCTCACAACAATTCTGTATATTAAGCCAAGATAAAAATGATTCAATGATATCCTTATATGATGTTCTTCAGGAGATAATGATGTCAATGAACACTAGAAACAATTGCATCTTGTGGATTCTCACCAAAAATAATAAAGTTTTCATTGGAGATTTCACTGAAATCAATTGATTTGGGTACACCACCTCCTCATAGCCTCACTTAAGATTAAAAAAGTAAAAAAAATAAAAATTAAAATAAAATAACAGCATGAATGTCTAATAAAATCTAATGATAAAGCTGATGGCGAAATCACCAGTCGAGTAGCATGCATTCACAGTGACAGAGGATGAGGAATAACCTAGTGCACAGTACTAGTTTACCATACGTGATATGTGATCATTCCAACAGTAATGGCCTGGCTGACTGTCTGGGATGTACTCAGTCTGCAGACAACTGACACTCTTCGCAATTGCAACGGCTCAATAATAAGGCTTCCAATACAAGTACAACTAATAACCCAAAAGGATAGATGACTTCAAAATAAAGTCATCATTTGACAGAATTCTCACCAAGCAATTTCAGTAATCTAAAGTTCCATAAAAGAATGTCCAATCTTTCAGACAACTATAGAACAAAAATCACCAAATACCTGGCTTATATTTTAATATATGAGGTTACTCATTTTCTATCATATGTTAGATATACTAATATTTAGTCAATATTTACACTATCTATGGCACCCTGAAGTCATGGGAATAGCAGAAAAATATTTCCTGCCAATTTTAAAATTAAAAACTAGAAATGGAAAAGGGTTGATGATTTGAATGGCTATTAAGCAAAATACATTACTGCATCAAAAAGAACACAAAAATTATGTCTGGTACCACCCAGGTATAAAAAGACCTAATCCATCTACAGAAGATGAAAGTTTTAATCAAAACTATGAATACTACTGAATATACAAGTTACTAATGAATGCAAAGAAAGTTTGTTTCATCTTTAATAAGGAATTTTAAGCTAAAGGTAACAAACAGCATTAGTCATTTATTATTAGAATAAATGGATGATGGGGTATTGATTGTACAAAATAAACAAATCAACCCATCTTGGTAGAAATTTGCAGCATGTGTTACCACATGTGCATCACCAATAAATTCTTTTCCTACAAATTTTCTAGAAGAAAACAATCTAGAGTATTCTACTGCACAGTAGGGTGGCAAAGGACAATGACAATGCAATGTGTATCTCAAAGAGATAGAAGAGTTCCAGATGCATGGTTCAGGGGGATAGTGTGTGTTTAACATTAGCGAGGTCATGAGCTATATTCCAGGCTCCCAACAGAGAGAGAGAGAGAGAGAGAGAGAGAGAGAGAGAGAGAGAATGTAATTATTCTCAACACAAAGCTTTGACAATTGTAGGAGATTGGTAAATTTAGCCTGATTAGACTATTACAAAATATGTACATGGATGAAAATATTACAATGATACCCAGCAAATAAATGTACTCACTAGTTGTTTAATATGATAAAACAATTAAAAGGAAAACAAAAAAGAAAGCATATCATAGGATGTAGCAAACAAATAAACTCCTAAAAACATTTTTCACACTTCTTATCTTATATATAACCCTTAATATGTTTTAATTTTTATATTAATTACAAAAGTCATATTCTGCAAAAGTAGTGTTGTGAATATTGAAATATTTTTTTCAGAACAAAGGAACAGAGTCAAGAATCCAAACCATTTTCCTTTGATTCCAAATCTTAATAACCACTTTGTAAAATAAAATAATTAATTTAACATCAAGAAATGACAAAATATAGAGCACCAGAGAGAGAACTAAGAAGAGCTCAAAACCCAAGAAGGAAATGAGCTTCAACCAGTTAGACCTGTAGTCACCACAAGATTCTTTGCTCTTGCATATCCTCAAATAAATAAAACTTACATACATATATAAGACTTTCATTTATATATTTCCTAAATTAAAATTTAACATAATTTAGAGCTAAGGTACACACAGTGACCTATTTCTGAATCAACCAAAAATCTTCTTTCTCTTTTATTCATGGGAGTAATTGATTATTATAATTATCATTGTCCAAATTGTTGAGTCATCATCAAATTTTCAAACTGGATTTCAATATCATCCACTGGACTTCAGGGAGGCCACCAGTAATGTTCAGAATAATTGTCTGGAGAGCTACAATTTTTACAGCACACACACACACACACACACACACACTGCTGTAAGTACAGGGAAAGCCCTGAATATTGCTCAGAGATAGGTCCAAGTTAGCATTCTAGGGTCATCACCAGCCCAACCGAGCTTCACAAATCATATGTTGTTGTCACCATGGCAGCAGAAAGAATGTCTTAGAATCACATAGCAGACTAAGAGCCTTCTTCTCTACATCACAGCACCAATAAGCGTAGAGTGGGTAGAGAGTAACAGCTTATTGAAAAGGAAGAGAGGTGTTGACTTCAGGAAAATTAGTTTTTTGTTTCATCTTTACAGCTATGTCTCCCTCTTACAATTTCTCCCCGCCAAAAGAGTTACAGCTTAGACAATAAAGGAAATATCACTGCAAAAGTTTTCCCTTACTTCCACCCGAAACTGGCATAGGGATAACAATAAATTTTAATTTTCCCACACCTTCTACTTCTGATGAACTGCCAAGAACAGTATGCCCAAAAGGACTCTGAATGGCTGTACTAATTATATTAATTATTGATGGCTATGTGTAAGCTCAAGAGAAAGTAGGGGTTGCTTGTAATTTAACTTCATTCTTTGCTGCATTTAAATCTAATATATTTCTATTCTGGCTTAAATACATCCTCAATTGTCATCTCCTTTTCATAGGAACATGAACAAAAGAATATGTCTGGTGATAGTGTCTTTTAGTTAACATTAACTTAGACAGTAACTTTGTTGAAAAAATATAACACAGATGTAGGAAGTAGACAAAAAGATTTATCTGGGTAGCAAGCTGGGAATACAACTCTGTAGTTACCAAACCATGTGAGTCAAAGAAATAAGATTTCTATGTTTTCCAGAAGCCTCTGAGTGGTCTTTTGTAGACAAAATAAGAAATTACTAATATAAAAAGACAACATACAGGGCCTTTGAAAGATGAAGTTTTATTTTGTCATGCTTATTGTTATTTTCAAAGAATGCTCAAAACTATTCAGATAAGTCCCCTAGCCCAAAGGGAGTAAGATGGTGTCTCAATTTGATCTGGGTTTGCATTCCAGCTCTGCCATGATGCACTTCATGTGTTCATCTCTATATTCGGCAAAGATTTCCTAAGAACTACAGTAGCAGAAAGGTACAACTGAAATCATTCCCAGAACCTACAGCACATTTTAACCATTTGGCTAACAAATAACAAAGTAGAAAATGTCAAAAGATGAAGCTGAGAGGCAGGAGGGAGAGGCTAGCATAGGGAACCCCCCCAACACATACACA
>LOEQ01004864.1:46369-84778 GCA_001685075.1 Bramus lutescens | reverse complement strand
TGGTGGCTCACAGCCATCTATAATGAGATCTGATGCCCTCTTCTGGCATGCAAGTATACATGGAAGGAATGTTGTATACATAATCAATAAATAAATCTAAAAAAATTAATATTACAATTGTCAAAACTGAAGGTTCAAGAGATTTGGAAACTTGCACCATATCATAGAACAAAGTAGTCAAGCCAAGACTCAGGGGTAGAATAGTCTGACTCCAAGACATTTGTCAAGACACTCCACTGTCTGGTGAGCGATCAGCTCATAACATCAAACCTTGAAATATCCTAAATGTGATAATGTTAGTCTGAATACACAGTTGTACTCTGAGGCAGAATTTCTTGCCATAAAATCGATCATGGCCGTGATAATAAGAATCAAAAGCCAAAGCTTATTAAGTGCACTTTTACATGCTTTATGTCACAATCAAATAAATATTCGGATTCGGAGAAGGAAAAGTTTAGCTTAAATGATTTTGTGGCTGGTATTCCACATCCCTTGTATCTGTGATGATGTAATGTTGGGCCTGAAAAGAAGCTCAAGATGTCTCTACAATTTATTTTTTTTTAACTTTCCCTGTTTGAAAAACTTGAAGGACAACTTGTAACCTGAAATTAACTAAATTTTTTGGCAGTATAAGAAACTACTAACTTGTCAAGCATGGCGGCACATGCCTTCCGTTCCTGCATTCAAGAGGCAGAAGCAGGCAGATCTCTGTGTTCAAGGCCATCCTAGTCTATAAAGAGAGTTCTAGGACAGCCAGAGATACACAGAGAAACCCTATCTTGAAAAATCAAAAGCAAAACAAAACCCAAGAAACAAAAGCAAACAAATAAACCTTGACAGAAACCTTTAATTCATCTTACACAGCTCAAAATAAAATTAATTCTATATGGAAGACATTTGAATTTCATATTCGGCGATCTGGCAAATCTTTGTCTACAGAGCTGGAAAATACATGGATAAAGAAACTAGTGAGCCAGGCCAAAGCAAGTGTCCAAGCCCGACTCTCTCACAAAAGCCAGAGGCATACAGAGGTTCTTTGTTTCTCTTCTTCACACTGTATTTCTCTTTTGATCTGCTTGCTTAACATAGCTCCCCTGCTTATTTGTTTAAGGGAATATGTCCCAGATTTTTCTATCAGTTTAATATTTCACCCTAATAAATGTTTTCTTTAGAAGACATTCCCGTCTCCACACACAAATTCAAACCATAAGGGAAAAGCGTGGTAGGAGCAAAGTCAATCTCATCAGAAATACACTAATATTATTAATGATATTGTAATTTACTGACTTCTACTGACTAAATTTAAAACAACTTGTATCTCAAATACATTTTCTTCGAGGCTTTACTTAACAGCTACTAACTCATGCAACACAGGTCAGTTAAACTCTCTTTGTATGTTAGACATGCATGCCACTTCCCTTGACAGAAAGACATTCTTATGTTAAAGTCAGGGTCCTTTCGAAAAATTGTATTCTAAGCCCCAAAGGATAAACATTTATCCACTAAGATAGAAGGATAGAGATTTTAATGGCATCTTGCTTTAGGACTCAAAATAAATAAAGCAAAGATGAGTTTCCATCTTCTTACAACTAAATTATAGAGATTAAAATACATAAACACAAAATGAATGCGTTCCATTTGCATATTATATTTTGCTCCTAAAGTTGATATTGAAGATTAAGGGTCACCATTTAATCCTCACTATCCTAATCCCTAAAATTACAAAGACAGGCGTGAGTGCCTGTCTGCAGCACTAAATTACCTTGAAAGAAAGCAAATTCCGGATGAAAAGGGAAGCATATTTATATTATGGTGATTTAAAATCTGTCACCTAAACACATCTTCTCCCCTCAATCCATTGACCTAAATGGCACACTAAAAGCTTGTTTGTCTGCGAATGGGCAGCTAACATTTGAGACAACCCAGAGATTCTTCGCGTATGCAGAATCATGCCAGCGATTTTTCTGACTACAATAAACACTGTCTTGTTCATACTCCACAGAAACAGGAATTGTGTTATAAAACAGGAGACGTTCTTTGCAGTTTTAAAACCATTTCCTGTATAGTTAATTATGGAAATTCAGAAATGTGGCTATAAAAAATAGTGGCTGCAAAAGGATCTATAAAGCAGTTAATTAAAATCCTACATAATCTAACAAAATAGTGCTAATGCTATCAAATTCAAACACTTTTAGAGGAAAATGGGAACCACGGGCTTTTTGTTAATGGTTGACACAAACCTTATAGACATGTTTTTAATTCTTCTAGTCTCAACATTTTCTGAAATCTAAAGTCTCATGCACTGAATTTTTATAACAAAATAAATCCAACTTGCAAATTGATCTGTTGGCTCAGAAATACCCTTGATTCTTACCTTCTGTTAGAAGGTGTTTTGTAAATACCAAAATTCGCAAGTCACAAAGCAAAATAATGTATTCTTGAAAACAGTCCCATTTTCTCTTAGGTACTACAGAGGTTTCTGAGTACACAGATACTTTAGAAGGTATTTCCTGAAATCACATTATATACATCAATCAGATCATAGCAGTGGGTTTGGTTTCTCTACAAATCTGTTTCACCGGAAGTCAATGCTGACAGTATAGTATCATGCTCATTGCTTTAAAATGGGTCTCAGTCGAATTTTGCAACTCTGAACATTGAGTTGCCTGTTGTTAAAATCCATGTTCTCTGTGCATATGTAACAATTTGCAAAACTTCAGACATTATTAGGTATTATAGAAAGCTGAGAACTAACATGTGACTGTGTACTTGAATATTTTTCACAGACCACACAGTGTGATGTTCAATTAGTATGAGGTTGTCTTTGCCAGTGTAAATACATATTCAAGTGTATTTCAAAGCCCAAGGAATTTTTTTTATCACAAATCCTCATTTTATGTAGACATAAAAAAATACAATGGAAAGGTCCCGTAACCTCAAAAGGGAGAATCCACAGCAAATGATCCAGTGGTACCCTGCACTTCAGGGCCAGTTCCCTGCTGCTCAGTCACAGTAGCTACAAAGCAGTCTAATGAAGGCTGCAAAAATTATAATTAATTTTCATTCTCAGGAAGTCACCCTTCTCCAATCAACTGCCCATCAAATGTCAGTGTAAATTATGCTAAAGAAAAAAAATTATTAGACCAGACTTATAGAGTAAAAAAAATGTACTTACACTTTATTAAAATTAAGAATGCCTGTGTGGGAATTACTTTTAATGAACAACAAATTACAATTGCTAAGCTCGATGAAGCATCTGCCTCTTTTCTTCTGTTTGTTTTCACAGGCCGACTGGTGCAGCGTGGTGCAGTAGATCAGCTCCCTTCCTATTCTGCATGGCAGCCTGCCTTACCACTGGCCGCTCACATCCACAGCATTTTAGCAGAAAATCTGTACCAGATGTTTTCAGTTTTAAGAGGAGGACAAGTATGTTTTATAAATATGTTCTAAACATTAAAGGTTGGCGTTTATAATAATAAGATACATGCTTTTTTCAGACTGGAGCCCTGGGATGACTAAGTACTCTTAAGCCCTAAATTAGCACATAAAGTATTCATAGACTAGTACCAATAAAAACAAGTCCTGATGTACTTTATTAAACATTTCATTCAAGTAAATGTGTTTTGTCTCTGTCCTCTAATAGGTGATCATTTGTTTCAAAGGGGCATGTATGAGGACATTCAATAATGACATCTATTATCAAACCTTTACTGGAAGGTTTCAAGTGGTTAGCTGGATACATCATCTGGCATCGCATGGGACATTAAAAATGGAAAATCAGTGTCTTATTAGCATGTGTCTCATATTAGCTGGGCCTTCCCTGCTGAGGATTGGGAACCATAATGCTGTAAAACACTTGGAAGATTGACTTTTATCAGAGTCATTTATGGGAAAGAAATTCCATTCTGGAGATGATGTTTAAAACACACACACACAAACACACAGAGACACACAGTAACACACACACAGAGACACACATGAAACAGTGTATGAATGATTTAGTAGAATGCAAAAAGATTTCTAAAGCAAACGTGTGGGGTTTTTTTTTATATTGCTATTCAGGGCACAAGCAAGTAACATTGGCTCAAACCTTAATGAGGACATGTTTGTGTGTGTGTTTTTTGTTTTGTTTTGTGTTTGTTTGTTTTTTTGAGACAGGATTTCTCTGTGTAACTTTGATGCCTATCCTGGAACTAGCTCTTGCTGACCAGGCTGGCCTCGAACTCACAGAGATCCGCCTACTTCTGCCTCCTGAGTGTTGGGGTTAAAAGCGTGTGACCCCACTACCAGTCTTGTTTTAAAAAAAAGTTCTTTAGCATCTGTTATTAAAGTTTTCTGCTCTAAATGAGAATAATTCTGACCTTCTCCAGAATCTGTGTCCACTGACTACCGTGTAGCTTCCAGCCCAGATATGATTCAGTTAGGAGAGACGGGACAATGATTCAGCTTCCATATTCTCTAGTTCTTAGTTTCTCTACTGAGATGGCCCAAAGGACACAAAAGAAGAGCTGACTGGCAATCTCATGGTTTTCCATTCAAAAGCAGCAAAACAGAATGTCCCTTTCTCCTTTTCTGCTTTGTCTAATATTGTTTCACTTTCATTTTAGTTTGCAATTCTGTACAAGACAATTTCTGGAAATTCAGATTCCATCATGCAATTTAAAAAAATGAACAAACAAAAGACAATCGTATTAGTTACTTCAGGAGCTAGACATGTAGAAGGATACACGACTGTGGTCCTCTGTGCTGTTGGCAGAAGCTCTAGCTAAGAGGCTGGATTTAATTGGGTAGTAAAGTCTCATCTGGATCTGTAACTGTAATACATTGCTCTAGGAGAGTGCTTGGCATGCTATGGCCCACTCAGTGTAATGGTGCCTGCTTTGGATTTTAATCTTCCCCCTACCCACATTTTGAAAGGAAAGAATGAAGAAAATGACAGCTCCATTATTTGAAATCCAGCCTCAGAAATAAGTCAATGTAGAATTCTCCAAAGGTCTACTGTCCAGGAAAATCATAGATTCTAAAAACCCTCTCATATTTTTTTACAATTGCTTTGTATGTTATGAAGTCACACTTCAAAAATATACGTGATTCATATGTACCTTTCAGTTTTAATGCTGATCACTGAAAACACTCTAAGGAGTTTTTGTTTAATTTCTTTGGGTTTTACTGTACAGTTGTGGTCAATTTCAAGGCTGCTTTTAAGATCTAATTTAAAAAACAAAACAAAAAACTCCAAAGAATATTTAATTTGGTCTGAAAAATGTTTTCCATAAATAAAATATGCATACCATTGATGACATAGCTGTTTCATTAATTTTAACTAGATTTTAAGCTTAGAAAATATTATGAATACTAGTAATTTGCCGATTAATGCTCCATTAGCAGATTGACTCCTAAATACCTTATAACACAGATCACCCTCCTACAATTTAAAGCTGTTTTGAGAAGAAAGTCACTTCCCCTTGTGTGTGTCCACCTTTTAACTAACACAACACATAGTTACATGATGATGAACAGCTAAAAACAAGGCATTACTTAAGAATTGAGTTGAAATTATTGTTAAATATTTTATTCCTTGGAAAAACTGAAACATAAAGTATGGCCCTGGCAACTTTTACATGAAGTAGAAATTACCTCTCATATTCCATTATAAGGATACTAGCTAAAGCACTAAGTTCCCTGTGTTCAGCACTCATTCTTTAATTTGGAAGTATATATTGAGAGTAATGTTGTTATGTACTGATCGATAGCACATTATTCTATTCCATTGAGAATGAAAATAGAAGCCAGTGGCTTAGTCTGCTGTTGAGTCTAAGGTGCCTTTATTCAAATTCACAAATGAAGAAACATTTGCTTACAGTCACAGTTCTCACGTTGAACTGGAAAGAGGCTCTACAGCTCCCTCAACCATGTATTGTTTTCCTCAATGGATGGATGACAGTCTCCCACTACTAAGAAGACAACTGTCTACAGCCGTATTGACCCAGCCATTTTCTGGGAGAAAACAACCTTCTCTACTGACTCAAGCCACCAGCTTCTCATCTCAACCCCATTGTACCTCCTAAGGTGACATCTTCCTACACAAGCGGTGCCAGGCTCAGCTCTGCAATCATGAGTTCTATGCATGCACTCTCTCCACATGTAAAGTCTCATTCACTTCCTAACCTGTTATGATCACTTCCCAAATAGTTCTGAAGTTGATGGAATGTGAGAATGACTTCATGGATAGACACTGACAAATGCATCTGTTCTCCTCCTTATCCTTCTGATGTTTTCCAAGACTACTCTAGGTGTTCAAGGAATCCAAGTTAGTCGCACCACATTTACAATGAACAAGAGTAAGTACATAGCCTCCTGGTAGGCAAGTCCAGGCTTGAATGTCAGATCCTTATCTGTACATATATGCCTGTATGTTCATACATCTGAGCTTGTCCTATTTTCAAATTGGACAATCCTATGTGTCTCAGAAGACTATTGTAAGGATCAAATAAGACAATAATCATACTATCAGTTATGGTATGATTAAAAGACAGGTTGTATAAATATGTGTGTATATGTGTATATATGTTATTATTTATATATGTATAGATGTTATATATGTACTATACTAATTATTATGTATTCCCAAATCAAGGGTCAAGTGTTAATTAAATGTGCATGTGCCTAAACTCCTTTTAAAATTAGGTTAAAAGCATACTGTTTAGGGCAAAATGCTTTAACAAAAACCCTTATAAGTTGGTTCAACAGTATAGGAATAAAATTACACAAGCAATCCATTTGTTTCAGAGTTTTCAACTCAGTCATTATCTCTTCACTCACGTGGCCACACAGCATCCCATTGCTGTAACTAAAAACATTCCTTCTCTAAAACTCTGCAAATGGATGTCTTTGGAAGATGGCTTTAATGTTTTCTATCTATCACAGAGGCAACTCTTCAAGGTCTCTTTTGTCCTTATGACTAGAAAACGAATTATTTTTTTCCAGAATCTTCTAACTTAATTATCCCAGGGGTGAATTAGTGTTTTATTAGCAAATAGGAAAAACAAACAAACATCAAGTTTTCCTTTGTTGTTCTGAAATCTGTGTCTCCGACTTACACAGAAGATTCTGAGTTCTAACATATAGTACAAAGATGCACATGGCCCAGTCAGGCATCCTTCTATTATTACATAGACTCCAGTAAATCTCTGCTCCTATTCTTCTCCTTTTGAGATTTATTAATACCAGCTTTTTAGTCATCTGTAAGCCTGTCCATGCTGGCTGTAAGCATTCCCCTTGGCCTGGTCTGGAGCTTTTCAATCTGTTATATATCTTATGGGGTGAAAGGTTCACATGTATAATATTTCTGCTTTGTTCATGTTGATGCAATAGAATTTTATAACATACAACAAAGATCTGGTATCTCAGGCATGGCATATGCAAAATCATATGAGGAGAACCGGGCAAATTCCAGGACCACTGTATGAGCCGGAGTCTAAGTAGCCCCATCTTCCAGCCATCCATCCCATGGGAGTACTTTTCCAATTAATTGGAATAATATGTCACCTAAATGGAACAACAGAAATCATCTCTGTGCTCTAAAACCATGAAAATTAGACACAAAAATTAGCACAAAAGTAAGTAAAAGGGAGGCTTGTTAATTAAAGAGTTGGCAGAATGATTTCAAGTCACAGCTTCATCCTCCGCAAGCTCCTCTCTGCCTCCCACCAAGCAAAGTGAAATATCCTTAGAACATAGCATTGTGTCCACTTAATCTCAACAATTCAAATGACTTCCAAACAGAAACCTTTCTTCTCTGTTGTTGTGGAGAACATACATCTTTCTGGCGAGGGATCTCGAAAAGAACAACAGCTCATCTCACAGATCCTGCAGAAATACTTTTCATATCATGATTTCACTTGCTCCATTAATTTTTTAATGAATGCTTTAGCTGAATCAAACTCTCATGTGCCTACTAACAAAGTCAATTGCAGAAGAGAGGCCAATGTACTGATGGCAGCTTTAAGCTACCTACAACTTAGAAAAATGATCATAGGCAAAGGGGTCATACCAATCATCACAAGCCTACATTTTCCCCTAGAACTTATGAACATGGTAGGAAGTCCTCTGATCATCCAAAGCAGAATCCCATGTTTTGACAATTAATAGAGGTAATTGTAAATATGAATATTTAAAGCATCAACAGAAAAGGCCTAGATGACTCAAGGTAATCACTTCCATGATTGGGGTGCCCCCAGGCTGTATTAGTTGTCACTAATAACCCATTTCAAACCTTATGACTTTGCAAGGACCTCGGCTTGATGGCCTAATCGCGTCAAGCACATATTTCAATGTTTAAATTATTAAAGTCATGATAAAGTCCAGTACTGCCACCTGCACCGAAAGGCTGTGTGCTCTTCCTTTCATGTTTTGATTAACATGGGGCTGACTTTCCAATTTGTGGATTAACTATACCTTTTACTAGTTCTTTGCTCCCACTGATTTCCTGCCTCTTGGCCATTTCTTAGTTCATTTTCATATCCCCCAGAGGGGAATGAGAGAAAATTAAACTCAAACCTATGGAATTTACTCTAATGAAAGGCATGGGAAGAGATTGGAAACCCCTGCTTGAAATGAGGTTTGGGGATTTTCACACTTGCTTTGGTTCCAGTTAACCTAGAATATAGAGGGCCTACTTTATATGAAGTCATTTATCCTCCACCTCCACAATATGATTTAACCGTGACCAGGAAGGGAAAAAGCTATTACACAGACCAGAACTTTTCAGAAAGTCCCCAAACAAAATAATATCTAAGACAATAAATGAATGGAAAGCTTGGAACCAATATGCTGGAGATGCGAACTCTGCTGAAAACAAGTTGAATCACATGTCTGTTCTTACATCAAATTTCCTACTATATTTCAGTTAAAAAATTAAAATGAATTAATAGGTTCCTACTTACTTATTGTNNTTTAAGGATAGAGTACTCAGCCCAGGTCTCCAAAGGGTTAATGCTTCTGGGTGAGCTGAAATTCATGAGTATAATCCTGAACAAGTGAGGTGAAGTTCTATCAGGTCTATTTCAGCCTATCAGGGATTAGCACTAGCTGTCTAATCCTGCTGGGCCTCAGGGAGGAACATTCTATTGTATTTGAAATCCTGGCCCAGGAAAGAACAGAAGGTTAAATGGGTGCCTTGCTCTGTAATCAAATATCACAGGCGCTACTTATCTATTCAATGAACAACTGACGTAGAAAATCAATTAGGAACCAAAGAGCTTCTTAGGAATTTTTACCCAGAAAGATGTAAGATTAAAATAAAAAAAAAAGTTTATTTGATGTGTTCTATGGTAGCATATTAGGAGCTGTGGGTTCTCATAAGTTATTTCAGCAGGCTTTAAAAATATGTCTTGAATGTTGCTGCAGAGGTAGGTATGCGCTTACAAACTCGGGCATTTCAGAAATACAACCTTTTAGGATGGCTAGTGAAGTCCCGGCCAAACAGAGCACAGGGCTAGCTCCCACAAAAGGTTGTTAAAGCTGAATGAAAATTCTGAACAAAAGCGGGAATGCATATCACTGCATTTTTCACCAAATTATTTAAGTACTGTACCTCTTCTGAAAATGCATTCCTGCAATAGCTTATCATCTTCTTGGGAAATAGAGTGAGCAAGAAAATCACAGGGTGGGGGAGGGGAAGAAAAGGTGGTTGGAAGCCCTGGGGCTCTTTGTTCTCAGCAAGAAGAGGCTTCTCTTAGTGAGCTGAAGGTTAACACCCTTGTCTCACCCCGCCCCATCCTCTACCTGTCAGTCTGAGTAGATGTCACAGTGCATGCACACAGACAAACAGGCTGACCTGGCCAGTCTGCTTGACCTTGGACAGGCCTAAGATCAAATCTGGTTATTAATATTGGGGCAGCCAAATGTAATCTTCTAGACACTGGAGAAGTGAGCCAGAAATCCCGCAAGTAGGTACTCCCTGTCAATCAGAAGCATAAGGATGCTAAGAATTCAACTGTACCTTTGGACCTGAGCTGGAGTCAAAATAAACTATCTCTTTTCCTGTCTCATGAATGCTGTTGAAAGAAATTTACTAAGTATTTTTATATATTCCGCTTATCAGGGTTCAGAATTTGGATTAACTTTGAATTCTTGGTTTCATAAAGGTTCTTATGAAGTGGCCTGTTTTCAGGCTAAAACACACATAACTGGAAAAATACTGTAGTTTCATAGCGAAGAAAGATATCTTACAAATGGGATAAAATATTTTTTAATACTCTCATTGTAGTTTTAACCATACTTTTTCATTTTCTATAACTGTTATTCCTTGCAGCGTTCTCTCAGAACATTTCTGTAATATAGGTTATAAAATGAAAATATATCCAGATGTGGAGACACATGCCTTTAATTCCAGCAGATGGATCCCTATGATTCTGAGTCTAGCCTGGTTCTCAGAGAGCATTTTAGGATAATCAGGGATACACAATGAGGCCTTGTCTCAATAAACAAACAAACAAATAAATAAATGACAGAATATGAAATCACTGAAACACAGGCAAACCTAAATTTGTTAATATAATAGCTATATTACCACCTCACATCATCGGTAAAGCTAAAAAGGATTTTTGATGTGAAATTCTTCCAGATTTGTACTATAATTTACTGGATTCCAGGTCCCAGGTCTCTTCATGTTTATAAGCACAGCACAGCATCAACATGACTGCAGTGACTGATGCATGTGACACATAATATTCCAACGTTTCTGGTAAAACTGCATATTTGAAATCATCATTTACCTAAAGCATGATAAATAAAGAAAATAAACATATTTAAATCCCAGAACAACTTTTTGTTCTTGCTATTAATGTTCATTTTATCAAAGTAGTAAAGACTGCATAATAAAGAATACACTTTTGGCTTTTACTTGCAAAACTTCTTTTCTGTCTTTAAAATGGCATCTGGTTTAACTTAATGATTTTTGTGCAATGGACTACTCATGTCTGACCTCTCTGTAATGACGTTCACTCTGCTCTTCCATGCCACCAGCAGGAAGACTAAAAGAAAAGGAGCAGAATTCGGAGGAAGTGACAGGAAGGAAGAACTGCTACAACTGGAACACAGTCTCCAAGATGAACAACAACCAGAGAATTAGCTCTGCCACCCCTCCAGTGTCTAGACGCTTCGCATCAGTGCCAGCAAACCAAATCTACTACTGCTTTAATTTGTGACATTGCTACCTGGTAGGAACAGTTCATGGCCATGAAATGCATTTGCATTTGTACTATCATTAGAGGCAGATAAATATGTCATAGTAGAGCAAAATGCTTGATGTCACATTACCATTCAACAATACAGTATTCTTTTGCTTAAGCAATAATAATGAGAATAATAATAACAACAATTAATAATAATAATAATTTGTATTCCTTTGCTGTATTCATACATGCTGGGAGTTACCTTAAATTAACCCAATATTCGAGTTATACTTCAGAAGGGTTAAGTAGCTTTATCCTTCACTGATCAGTAAGTCATCAAAGCCATGAAATTGTTCACAAAAATGTGAAATAAGTGGTTTGATTTTGTTTCTACCAAATTTGCTGAATAAATTTTCTATTTTAACCATTCTGTCTGTAGAGGAGGTGTATTTTGTTGGGATCTTCTGTAAATTACAAACCATATTGCCAGTGAGATTCCACTAGAGTTCAGAGCAGTTACTTTACCATGGAGTCATGTTTAAAGCCCAGTGCTTCTATTTAGAGCAAAGCGGACAAAAGGCTTCAGGTTGATCTACAAAATAGGCAGTGCTTTAAGAAACACGAAGTCTGAAATCTAAACTCACAGCTAACCAAATACACTGACATTCTAAGATAACACCCAAGGACAGATTCCATTCTGTTGTACTTTGTATTTGTTTGTTTGTTTGTTTTTCATTTTGTTCACTTATTTTCTTTTTTGCTTCTTTATCATTGATTGTTAATGTGGTTCCCACTAAATCTGTCTTAGATAAAAGCAAAATCATCAGTATCTTTCATAAGCAGGATAAAGTGCCCTGCACATATGCATCCATTCGCTTACACTCCTTACCTCTGCACGCATTTTACCTCCATTTACTCTTCTGGAGTAAAGGTCTAAAAACAAACCTCAGAATCTGTCCTCCTAGACTAGAGAGACAACAGAAGAGTTGCAGAATCATTACAATAGGCTATAAATGAGCATGAAAACCAGCAAGCCTCTGGAAGTCAGCTCTGCCAAGACCCATAAGATTCCTCTTCAGAAAATAGAATATATATCTATGGCCTGTGGATATCTTCCTATACAGGGAAAGTGGATTTCTGAAACCACAATCAGGCAAAGCATAATCCTAAAAAGTTTCCCCTAAAAAGATATTCCTACAAACTTCCATCCAGCGGGCTTGGTATTTTGTTTGTTCGCCTGTGTGTATTTGTGTGTTTGGGAGGGAGGGGTGTTGGGGGGAGTATTTTTCTATTTCAACACTTAGAACATGGTTTCTTATCTCACCAGGTCAACTAAGTGACAAACCTCCAACAACAGTACAAAAGAACTCTTTTTACAAGTACAGTTTTTCTTAATTGTCTATTTTTTTTGTTTGTTTGTTTCTTTATTTTAAAGCAGGATCTCTCTACAGAGCCTGACTGTTTTGGAAATTCCTATGCAGACAAGGCTGGCTTGGAATTCACAGAGCTCTCCCTGTCTCTGCCACCTAAGTGCTGGTTTTAAAGGCATGAACCGCCACTCCCATTAAGAAAGTTTTTCTATCTCAAGACTTGGCATTTTATCCTGCTATAGTAGGATTCTGATGTACAAAAGCATGTCAGACTCCTATCCTTTGGGGCAAAATGATACGTAAGACAGGGACAATATATGGGATGGATTTACAAAACAGATCCCAGTAAAGCCCATATCCCTGAAGGCTGTTCATCAGAGGAGAGTACTAGGTGAGAATTCCTGAATCACGAAGAGTAAATGTTAGTGGTCCTGAGGTTAACATTACCTCCGTGACTACCCATTATTTCTGGAAACCTCAGATCTACAAGCAAGTTATGCCATTCTGAAAAGCACCCCAATTTTGGCTGACTGTCTCAACTGTATGTTTAAATAGAGCTATTTAGAGTACACTGACAGAGGTTATGACCTTGGGGTTAGTCTGTTGTACGAAGTTCACCACGGAGTCTCCTGGCCAATTTCATCTCTTCTCCCTTACTGTATCACATTCAGTTCAAATCTGTTGACTGGAGGTAAAGACATTTTTAGCACTCATTTTTACATGGCAACTCAGGACTCCAAATGTTTGAAAATATTTCTGACAATTGTGCTTTCAAAATTCTTCGTGTCTAAATTTGGATGAGAGCTCACTCAGTAAAGGGCTCCCCTTCAGCACGAGGAACTGAGTGAAAGCCTCCGGAACCCACGTACAAGGAGCTGGACATGGTGGGAATGGTGTGCATGGATAATGCTGGTTATAAAGAAGAGGAAGCTGGGTCCCAGCGCTTGCTGGCCAGTTAGCCTAATCTACACAGCTGAGTTTCAGAACACTGGGAAACCCTGTGTCAATGGACACAGTGGGCAGCACTTGAGGAATTACACCTGACATTCACATGCACCTGCTCACACACACATTAATAATAATAATAAAACAGTGACAACAAGGTTTATATTACTAATATCAAAAGAAATCACCTCATTTCTATCCCTAGTTTCCTTAAAATTGTCCTGGATCTTCCCTTACCCCCAATATTTGAAGGAGTCAATTTGTAGAAACAGCAAATTAATGATGACAGACAAGTGCCCCAAACCAAGAGCTGCCATTATATTACTTGCTTCCAATAGTCAAAAGCTATTCTTTTGTTCAGCAAGTGATTATAAGTTTAATGATTCTCTGTCTCTCTTACAAAACTACTAACTCTGCCAGAGCAAGACCTGTATCTATGTTGCCTGACATTAGATCCTTATTACCTGGTGGGTCCTGGCAGTGCAGGCTCTCAGTAAACAAATAAAAGAAATGAGTGGATGAAGTAAGGTGTTTAAGATAGGTAGTTCAGACAGTTCTCTATAAAAGGGTTTTTTTATTGTTTTTGTNTATATATATATGGAAACTTCATGAACATACACTCCTGGATTAAACAAACAAAAGGAAGACCCACAAAGTGACATATAAGTACATTAGTAGTTTAAGAAGAGGTATTTGTTAAACTTGGACATAAATTCAGGGTTGAAGACCCAGATGTGATTAAGTTGATGTAGATTCTAAAAAATCTTGAGGTAATTCTCCTTTTCAAAAGTCTATTTGTAACTCAGAAGCCATAGCATAGCTTGGGGGTGGGAGAAGCATAACATCCCACAGGCTAAAGTAAAAGCAACATCAGACACAAAAGCTCCAGAAGTTTATTGTGCAGCTGTGAGCCTCACCTCCTAAGTGCTCATTGGCAAATTCTCACTTGACAGACTTGAAAACTAGAATTGAAAGTGTTATGCATGGTTCGTTTTCTGTAGGCAAAATTCTAAGGAAGAATGGATATCGAAGTGGAGGAACATGAAAGAAAACACAACCGTAACCTTTTATGAATTGCAGTCACCCTTTTTAAGTTGATGAATATGGCTGCATTCCTGTTCAAAGCAATGATGGAGATAAGGTGCAAATGGCTTTTCAGGACTAATTGAAGGTATATTAGTACTTACAGAAATTAAAAATGAAATACCTTCCAAATAACAAGACAGACGTTTTTCCCAATACTCAAGTCACTGCCGGTAGCAGAGATGTGCTGCCCGGCACAGTGTTCTACACAAGCAAGAAAGCTTCCTTCATAGAAGACTGTCTTCAAGGCTATTTTTGTAATTTAATTAAGAACTATAGAAGTCATTTATGGGCAGTGGGAAGTCTCCCTCCTTTTACTAATATACTAACTAAGGCACAAAAATAATTCCAAAGTAGCACATAAAGAGGAGAAAGTCATTTTGACACTCTGACAACTGAAGACAGAAAATGTCTGAGTCTGACTTTCTTTTAAACTTTTCTGAAGTTGCTCAGAAAGCTAGAGGGCTGTGAATAGCTTTCACCGACTTTCTAAGATATCACCCCACATGCTCTCTTCACACCTCACCCTTAATTAATTAATAATAGGGGGCATCAAAAGTGATACCTACCATTGTCCGTGTTTATTAATCTAATCAAGTTTTCATTGACACGCATGCTGAACTCATCAGCCTACGGTTCAGTTTCCCTGTTTCCAACTAGTAAAGGCCACTTGAAGAATCTTTTACATAAAAAGAATATGGAAGATTATCATGATTTCCTGCAGAATATCTCCTTAATTTATTTTCATGGTAAAAAGAGGGAAGTGTGCCATGTCCTCAGGAACACTGGCAGCTTAATGCTTGATCTCATGGTGCCCATGTCAGCAAGCTTTATGAAGAACAAGTCTCTGAAAATTGAAAACTTCAAGGAAAATTAGTAATTATTTGAATCTAATCCCTATTAGGGTTGTGTCTAGAAGAGCTACAGAAAAAATATTAAGGATGTCTTATCCTGATTATTAGATTAAATATAAGAAATTGATTATTTATTTTCCATACCTATAAGAGTAAAAATAATCCTCCTTGTTTCAAGTAAGACCCTGAGAAATACTAATTTGTTTATCGCTTTACTGAAATATTTGTTCATTTATAACCTTACTATTATGAAAAAAACAAATATAACACACTGTAGACACCACATAGGTAGTGCGGCAGAGGCAAAGGGGGCAGAAGACTTTACTTTGCCTATTATTGGTATATTAGCTTCATTTTTTTAAATGAACCTCTTTATTGGGGAATCATACAGTCACTCCTCCTCAAACTTCTGCAAGATCTTTTTCTGAAGCACTAAAGGAAATCTACAGATAAATTCCCTACAGCCAGGAAGGCACAAACCCTGCTAAACGCATTATATAAACTACCAAAGTCATTCCTTAAAACTGGAACACAGAGAGGCTCTGATGGAGCTAACCTGCAAAGGAAAAGAAAACACAGAGATGGTATATAGTTCCTTTTAAAAGGCGGTGAGTTTATTGTGGACAGGAGGTCCAACCTATTCCCTTTATGGCTGCCTTCTTTCTCTTTGGTATCCAGCAGAGTGTTTTTGTTTGCTTGTTTGTTTGTTTTGATTTGATTAAAAAGGTGGCAAATAAATACCTGTGTATTATTCAAATATTATTTTAACAGAAATATATGTTAGTCAATAATTGCATTCTTAAAATATATCAACTTTCAGTTTCACATGAAATTCAATAGGCAGATACTTCTCAAAAATATAGTATGACTCAAATAAATCCTTAATTTTCTGAGAGCAAAGAAATATACTATGAATATATGTGAATATCTATGAATATTAACATTCCTATTTCCAAAAGCTAAAGCTTGTATTTTGCTGCGTAAAGTTTTGTTAACTTGCCTTCTCTTAACCTCCACCCAGCTCATCACTGTTTCTTTCCTTCCTCTCAAGGGTACACCCCTGCCATGAGCAATCACATCTTTACTTCCATCTCTTTCTGTCAACAACAGAACTCTCCCAGCCAAGTAATGTGAAGTGTCTTCACTGTGATGAATTGTCCTGACCACGGATGTCAGGTCTAGAGCCAGACTGAGTTCTCATCAAACTTAGTCATCAGCGTTACCAGTTACTATATCTGAGTTTGTATAATCAATTAGGCTTTTATTTACAATGATTTCATCTTCAAAGCTTCCTAGTAACTATACCTATCAATAAGAGAACTTGTGATGCATCAGTGAGTCCTCCCTACTCTTTCCTGTGCATCGTCTCTATCAGTATTTCTGACTTCTCTAGGGCTAATTCTGGTCGGCTTACTGCTGGCTCTGCCCCCTAATTCAAGGTTAACTTTATTAATAGTCTTGGGGTGTCACAGTGTGATCAAATATCCTGCAACAATATCTAACCTTTTAGTAGGGATAGAGAATAGCTCGGTGGGCAGGAGATTGTTTCCCAACACCCACATCAATAGATCACAACTCCCTGTTACTCTGGCTCCAGGGAACCTGACACTCTCTTATGGCCTCTACAGCCATCTGCAGTAATGTTTCCATATTCAACACACAGGTATGCATATATACATATGATTAGAAATTTTGTTTTTAAGTCTTAAGACAAAAAGCAAGCTAAAGAACATAGGGTATTATCCTGTTATTAGCATTCAATAAATGTTATCATTAAATTTCCTCACTAACGCAGTTGACAGACAATGAAAAGTATCATTGGAATAATGAGAAAAATGTGAAAGGTTTTAATGTGGTATTTGTACATTGCTAGTGACCAAAGTCAAGACATGTTATGTAAGTCTTTGAAGTATTCTTTAAAAGACAGTTGACACTGAGTTGGCCAACATAGTATAAGAAAACTCTGACAGTAATAAAAAATCTAATTGATATTGGTAATTGATCATTTTGAAATCCTACTGCATAGTACCTAACTCAGAGAAATGAATATAAAACATACATAAATGTTTATAGGTTAATTATTCATAACAGACATGAAGTGAAAACAACAAAATCTAAAGCAGCAAAAGTAGAAGACACTATGCAAAATGCTAAAACGTGATGAATTTTGAAAACATTATACTAAGTGAAGGATACCTCACAAAGGATCCTATGGGTCCTGTGGTTGCATCTATATCAATGACCAGAATTATCCAATCTATAGAGACAGAAAGCAATTAGCTGTTGCCTAGGGCCATCGGAGTGAGAGTTTGGGATGGTTGTGGACAACTAAATTAGTACAAGATATCCTTTTCAGCTAAGGAAAATATTCAAGAGTCAATTATAATGATGGCTACATAATATTGTGAATATTTTAAATACTATTCAATTGCATTTTAAATAGATGAAATGCACGGAGTATGAACTACATCTCAATGAAGTTCTTACAATTACTAATAATAAAAAATTTTAAAAGCCAACAGGCACAGTAAAGCTGAGGCAAGACTCAGTGTTCTTCGCAAGCTGAACCTACTAGAATTTGAGACATAAATTACCTTTCATTCTGCTAAAACATAAAAATTTTCATTGGTCATTTGTCACCATTTCCACAATAATTGCAAGCCTAAACATTAAGATTGCTGCCTTCTTTGGTGATTAACCACAGTGATCAATTTAAGATGTTGTATGGATGTCTGAGTGCATGGGTTTCAATAACTCTGAGTATCTTGTGAAATATGTTGTTATTTTCAGACAAAAAAAAATACAGTCCTAACTATGCAGACATGAAATTGAGAATCACTTACTTTAAAAGAAAAAAAAAAAAGAAAAGAAATTAAGAGACTTAGTGCAAACGCTTGTGTGAAAAACAACTTTCTCCAAGGCTAAATTCAGGATCTGCCATTTTATGGTGGAAAGGTTCCATTTTCCATTAGTAGCACCATTTGGCTTTTAGAGAACCTATCACTTTCACCAAATCTTACAGTGCTCCTTGAACCTTTGATTAGTCATGTGTACATTCGGAACCACTTCGTACTTGCTGCCGAGTCCTGCACACTATCATCAAAGGTTTATTATCTCTAAGGTCAAAAACACAGTGTACAGGAAGAAATTCCTTCCATCTACTTCAAAACAAAATGCAGGAAATTACTGATTAGCTCATGATCTTCATAAATTTATACATTTTCATACAGAGAACTCTCTCTCACACACACATACACTTTGCTACAGGATTTGAGTAATGTACTTTTAAGTAGAGCTTCATGAATATATATAGAAAATATCAAATAAAGTATCATTTTCATCTTATTTTTGTCTTTTCTTAACAACCTTACACATCTGATCCTAAATATATGCACTTTTTTTTCATTCACTGAAAGAACTAAATTGCTCATTTGGAAAATAGTAGAAATGTATTAATATGTATATTTGATTCTCATGAATTGCTTCTGTATCTATTGTTTAAAAATTATAAAACTGCTTTCACTAAAGGAGCAGTCACAGCCCCAAAGGGAAGGGATAAAGAGACACAGTACATACAAGTGCTTATAGGAAACGATGATACATGCCAATCTGTTTTTGAAACACACAGCTAAGTAAAAACAGAAAAACTTGGGCAGTTGGGAAATTAAGTCACTTGCTGATGTATGAGTTAAAGGCACAAATACTTCTACCTAAACATTAAAAAAAAATGTTCTAAGTCTAAAAAGGTCTTCAGAAGGGCCATTTTATGTTTTCCAATACTTAAGAAATTAAGCAGATCAAAGACTGACTTACTACTCTGAAGAAAGGCTATTTTTAAATTTCCTTTTGGGTTGGCTAACTTTGTATTATTACAGCCAAAATGCTAGATGAATATAACTTGTGGGAGGAAAGACTTCTTTTACTTCACAGACATAGAGGGAGTTCAAGCTCATCAATGGTGAAAAGGCATGATGAAGCAGTTGAGTTCACAACAGGGTGGGTCAGGAGGCAGAAACAGCAATAGGAAGTGGTTAAGATAATACATTCTTCAAGGACCCACCTTCCTCATTTAGTCAAGTATCACTTCTTAATGTCTCTTAACAAGGTGCTATCATTTGGAGAACAGGCATTCAGAATATTAGACACCAGATTCAAATCATAAAACCCTTGCATCTATTTTTAAGGAATTTTTTATGAGACTGTGTTATGGAATATTTGTACATGGTATGTAGATGTGTTGCTGTGATTGGTGTAATAAGAAGCTGAACAGCCAATAGCTAGGCAGGAGAGATAGGTGGTATTTATAGGCAGAGAGAGGAAGAAGAGATAATCAATATGCATAAGAGATGCCAGGAGATAAGAACAAATCGGACTTACAGATGGGGCAGAGCTAAAATGTCATGTGATAGAAGCAGATTAATTTGAGTTACAAGAGCTAGTTGGGGACAAGCCTAAGCTAAAGGTCAAACTTCCATAATTAATAAAAAGTCTCCATGTCCTTGCTTGTGAGCTGGCAGCCAACAAAAATGCTTGCTCCAGACTGGGAGAAGAGTTTGAAGGAACAGTCATCACTGAAAATTTCAATGCTTCTACCTAACAAACAATTTCTGTCTTAGTTATTTGATTTTTTAACAAAAATAAAACAAACAAGAATCCAATAATGAGATAGTATTTTTTCCTTGAAGCCCCTTCCACTCTAGAGAATACCATTCCTCATTGCTATGGTAGTGATGATGATAATGATGACAGGACTTGACTTCATCAATTATTTCTCAAAAGATATTGGAAGACCTCTTAGTAAAGGACAGTAATATTTAACATTACATTGTAAACAAAAACGTTTTCAGCCTTTTCAATTATTGTGTAACATAAATCCACCAACAGAGTAAACTCTAAACAACAGATTCTGATGTTGAAATAATTCCCATTTAGGCTTTGAATCTTTAAAAGAACATCATTAATAATTCTGTAGAAAAGTTCTGGTGAGGGCTGCACACATGTAGACAAAAATCGCTGGCACACTGACTACAGAGGTGACAGCAATTATGCTTGCTACCCAATATCTCACATTTGAACACTGGATGATTTCAGTCCCTGAGAATTTACGTTCTCAAAGAGCTAGTGTTATCCCCAAGGCTGCCAGATTGACAGTTAGAAATATGTCTTTGAAAAACACACCCAATATCGTTACTAAGATTTCCTTACCTGCTTTTCACACACCAGCTACAGAGATTTCACCATCAGTAACAAGGCTGTCCTTCTAAAACGCAGACAAATCTCACTTTCCAATAAAGGACATCTCATTAACAAATTTGATCAGCAACATCAATGTGAATGACCAAACAAATCTTACTGGGTCAAGTAGTCAGGTTAAAGTTTCCAAGTATCTCCATGACCAGCCAATGTAAGCTCTAGCATGACACTGAGGTTCACAGCAAAATATTTGGCAAAATTTTTAAGAGAAAAGAGGTTGTTCCTCAACATACATGGGAGGTACAGTCCTAGGACTCTTTAAATAAAATGAAGACCAACACCAAAAAGCTGAATTCAAGGTAAATAGAAAGGAAACAGGAAGAGCAGAAGGTAGGGTCTGATAAATGAGGTTCACAAAAACATACAAGGTTCAAAGTAAGAAATGAAATATAAAAGTATGGAATTAAGAATCGAAACCACAGGATATTTTAAACATTTCTAATAGGTTACATGTGCTCAGGCCTCCTCCAGGAGTTCTGAAGTTGTTAGGAAAAAGAGAGCGGTGGCTCAGCCTCTGGTTAAATGACTGCTCCAGCTGCCCCTGAATGATCACAGAGGCGCATTCCGCCATCTCCTCTGCAGGGCCAGTGGGGAACCATTAATGCATGACTGCTGGGCTTCCCTGGTGACCTGAATGAAGTAATGCAGCCTCCAAAAGGGGCTTAACCAGCAGTCCCTGTAAGCTCCAGCTCTAAAAGTGATAAATATTCGATTAGTCAATCCTGTTCAATACACCAAGCACACAAACATGCCAATCCAAGGAAGTTGCTGAAAGTAAAAGAATTCCATTATGACAAGAAATACTCAGGTGACCACTTAACTACCAGTTTCCCCTCCTGGATAATAGATCACCGGTTTAAAAGTGTCCTTTCAGCACGTGGCATTCACGTATCCAGGCCGGCTGGTCAGTTCCCACTCTCCCTGCCTAGACTTTTAGAAAATCTGCTGGTTTAGAGACCTGAAAATGCTACCCAACATGATGATATTGAAGACACAGTGGTAAAGTTTATCAGGCATCAGCCTGTGTGCTTTCTTTCCCTGCTTTTGCTGTCTTCAAATATAAAGAAGGCTTGTTTATTGATGGGATATCTACAAGTTCGAAGGCCCTGGGCCGAAAACACACAGAGTGACAACTCAAGACCAATACCTCCCTTTCTGTGAGGACCTGAAAAAAACCTCATTCTGAATCTATGTCTCTAAATACACTTGAATGGGAATAATCATGTAGAATTATTTGGAAGAGTGATGAGACAATAGACATGTAGCATTTAACTGACAATTCTGGCCAGTACATGTTCTTTCTTCAAAAAGCAGTGCTATTGGAAAAGGCGAAAAATAGAACAATAAAATCTCAATATGGCTTCATTGTCAATAGACCATCTGGAACCAGGAGAAAGGATATTTTTGGAAAGAGACTCCCCAATATACACCATCAATCACAGAGAGACAGAAAACTGCCACTCCACCATTAAATGAAGATCTCTTGCGACAGAATACATAGTCACAAATGAAAAAAAAAATCAATATTACAAAATTTTAAGAGGATTTCTCCAAAACTGGTGTCAGCATAGAGTTGGGTCTGTCTTTTCACAGTCATCCTTGCTTTTCATTAATTTTTTCATCAAATATCCAGGTATATAATACTTCAGCCCTATACTTCCTCTGTATTTTCTTTAAAATTGCATGAGGGGGACTAAATAGACTGCTCAGTCTCTAAAATGCCTGTTGCACAAACCTAAGGACCTAAGTTTCAATTCCTCACATCCACATACAGAGCCTAGCATGATGGTGTGTGCCTGTAACCCCAGCACTGGAGAATGGTGAGGGTTGAGCCAGGAGAATCCATGAAGTTCATTTACCGGTCAGCTTAGCTGAATCCATGAACTTCAGGTTCAGTGAGAGACCCTATTTCCGTAAACAAGAATTGAGAGCAACAGGGTGAGACACCTGATGTACACCTCTGTCCTCTATCAATGTATGTGTGGATGTGTTAGTACAGATGTTTTACCCCCAGGCCTTGTCCACTAAGAAGTACATACATCAGACGCAAATGTAACCCCAATACTTTGTTCTTTTCAAAGATGAGAGGCCAATATATATTCTATGCTATCAAATATTTCCATTGATAGGCTTTAGGTAAATCTATTACCACATAATTTTCTATGCACATTGTACATATAAGCAGTATATAAAATATATTATATATGCTACAACCCTAGACATAACAGGATTTGTTTCCTTTCATCTCCTTCCCCACAAGAGGATCTTACCATGAACCAGGCTGGCCTTAAACTTATAACCTTCCCACCTCAGTCCCACAAGTCCTGGCATTATAAGTGTGTGTCACCATGGCTCACAAAGCATCAGAATATTAATTATTTAATTACTAAATTAAATATTATTTAGTCAAATGAAACAAAATACTTCTGTGTATATCTCATCTGTTCTGATAACTGTGTAACAAGTCAACATGATGATGAACTAACGTTCAGGCAGAACTTTCACTGACTGCTGTATAAACTATTTACATGTTTTCCAGGGTTCATAGTAAAGCATCATCCTGATTCTGTAGAAGGGTTGATTCAGGCTGTAACTGGACATTCTTCCTGGTTTTTCTTCATTTTTTTAAGCAACACATAGCAACAGCATGCTGTATTTGAAAAATAACTATGAATGTGTCAACCAAGGAAAACTCTCTTTGCGTTAAAATTTTTAACATAATTCTCATCTTAAATAGATAAAAAATGTTATGCAATAGAGAGTCTGTCAAGAAACACAAACAGTACTATAGTGTGTCTCTGGACAATTCAAGATAGCCGGCACATTCAGACTCTGGACTAAGCATGGTTAAAAACAGTAGGAAATTTGTAATTTTTATGCATGTCCCTGGGTCCAAATTTAACTTACAATGGTAAAGAGTAGCGTTTGAAAACACGGACTCAGAAAACTCCGTGTCTGTGCAGCACTTAGGAAGCCGGCTCAACATTCACCACATTAATGGACACACTCCCCATGCAGCTCTATTTAAAGTCTGACACACAGTAAGTGCTCAATAAACGCTTCCCTAATTATTGGAGACAAGAAGCAGCATATCATCTAGCTACTCTGTAGATGAAGCTATGATCCTGTGCCGGCATCAATCGATACACCTAGGTTATGGAGTCTGTGAAAACCCGCCTAATGGTGAGGTGTTGCTATACCTCCGTGGTCCTGATTCGCTTTTTAAATAAATCATATCCTCTCAAGCTCTCCTGAAAGCCACTGACAGTGCGAGGAGAAATCGCCTCTAATGCACGGACTGTCTGACAAACAAATACATCTCCACATCTTGTGTGAATTCCCCCTCAGCATAGACGCAGACTCAAAGCAAACTTGGTAAAGCATCTGCAGTAGGGCTTGGGAAGGCCAGATGTTCTGGAAGCAGAACTGTGGTCATTATGCACATGCCAGCTCCTCCTTACTCCACCCCAGGGCCAAGACCCTTTCAGCAGTATGAGGCCTGCCTAACATATGACTGTGGTTGCACGGCTGTGAGCCAGCCCCGCGCCCTTTGAGCACTACAACTGCAGACCAGCTCCTTGGGAAAGGGACAGAAACAGGAAGCCAAGGAAATCTGCATGAGAGTGCAGAATTACGGGACAACACTTTTGATTGGTTTACCTAAGCAAACTTAGGACGAGTCATGAATAAGCCACTTGATGTTTTGGGATAAAATGTATCAACATTCCAGGTTAGATAGAATGAGGACAAAAGACAGAAATGAGTGAATCACCAAGTGCAAGTGGGCGTGTTCCTGGGACCTGGCACTATGGGTAGTGCCAAGCTGCTGGCCTGGCCGGGTTTCTGAGGGGGGTTGTACAGAGGCAGTAGCGGTGCTGTGTGTGCCTGGGGTGGGTGTATTCACAAGCAGTGAATGAAAGGAGCTTTAGCAAAGGGAATTTTCTTCCTAGCCCTGACTCGCAGCTGAGTCCCTCAGTCCTGATCCATCTCCACCCTCCCTAACACAGAAATTCTTCCAAGATAAGCGAATACATTAACAACACTTCATTCTGAAAAAGAATAGAGAGTCATTTACAACAGAAGCTTCTCTGTTTTATACAATTTCTTGTTCCCCCTTTAATTAAAAAAAATTAAGAATGCTTCCTTAGAACTGCTTAGGAAACTAGCTAATCTTGCAACATGAAGTACTTCCATGAGCAGATCTGGGTGAGAAGCAGAGCAGCATCATACACATAGACAAATGACAGGGTTAGGGAAAATAAAAACACAAGGGACCAGACGACACATCTTCTTTTTTTTTTTTTTTACAAAATTCTGCCTAGGTTTAATAACAATCTCACACAGTAACATTATTTTATTTACCTTGACCTAGATACAATAAGCTTGGCTTAAATGGACCTCTGCAGGGATTAATATGTATCCATCTGTTTATCTTTAATAACTTTGGGGTTATTTTTCTTACTTTGGAGGTGAAAACCAACTTCTCAGCTCACAATGCACTCAGTACTTGCCACACGAACACAGTGACGGAAGTCCGCATTTGTGCCGAAGTAGCCTGCTTTGCAAGTGACTATGGTTGAGCCAACATTATGCTAGAAACAGAAGGCTGTACAGTTGGGAGAGCCAGCCAACTACCATGTGATCTAAAAACACGCGTGATTTATTAGTTGCTATTAGCTAACCAGTTCCTCTTTATTTGATCTGTGTATTTATTAGTTCTAAGTATTATGCAAGCATGGATTGTTTTACTGCAGAAATGACTTTTTCAACCTCTGCCTGTCTTTTAATATGAGAATACAATGGAATAATTTGAATTGTGATTACTCACAAACAAAACTGCACAACTGGAATTAAATTTCACACTGCTTTTCAACCTTGAAATGGTCATTAATGTGAAACTAATACAAAAAGTACAAAAATATTTCCATATTCAGGTTAATGTTTAGTCAGGGAAAAAGAATAGCTTTCGTTTATCTCTTTAAACAGCTTTCTTCATCTAAACAAATGCATAGGATAATAATAAGAAGAACCTGTGTGAATGTCTCATAGCACACCTGTATTGCAATCTCCTTTACACGTGATCTCGATGCCACTGCGCACTGGACAATCTTCTGGGCACTTTCACCATCACACAAGAACGACGATGTCACTGACTAACATGCTACCTAGCTGGTATATTTGACTTGGGCGTCTGGCTATAAAATTACCTGTGGCTCACCGATAGCTTCAAAGCAGTCTGTATTTTCTAGTAGTAACAGCAGCACTGGGCAGGAGAGACCAATCAGTCCATTGCTTGTTTTCTCCACGTACCCTTTCCTCACTGTGTCTACTGAATTCTCTTCACTGTCCCTCCTCCCCTCGCCTTCAGTTTTAGGTCTTAGCCTGGATCTTTTCTTTAATCTAAATCATAAATGAAAAGTAAAACTGAAAACTATTCCTTGGGTCTGTGTCACCCTCTAAGTACAGGAATAATCTTGGAATAATCTTGAGTATCTACGAATAATCTTGAGTGTGTACCACTACTCACCATGGAGACAGGCTAGTGCTTGCGTGCTTTTAGCCTTTGTGAGATCCGAATAGCAAACCAGCAGGGAGGAAGTCAGATAGGCAGGGAGGAAAAGTAGTTCAAGTAGTTAAGCTTTTGACTTTGAACCAGAAAAGTTGTGAACACTCACACATTCACACAGGAAGAGGAGGGCCGTTTGAGGACACAGACAGCTAAGCGTGGGCATGGTCCACACAGGGAAATGGTTAAGGCAAGGCTGGCCAGAAAAGCCAGCCTCATAGAGCCAATAACATATGCCAGCGTATTTTGGACTATTGCCCAAGCCTTCCTTGATAGTTCTAACTTTCCTGTTTAATGCTAAGTGGTTGTCATTACAACTTTCCACTGGACTCCTCAGAAAATGCCAGGGCTCACTTAAGAAGCAGAGCAAATTACAATACATTTTCAGAATGAAGGCTGAGAGATGGTTAAGGAGGTCCTTTAATACACTCCTTGGTTGACTCATTAGTTCATTACGTCATACGAACATTTAGTAAGGACCCAGTAGGTAAAAAGCAATTCACTAAAACTATTAAGAGAATATAAGAGCATGGAATTAAAAAAATAGAATGTAGCCTAGTAAATTAGCTCTCTTAAAACCACTGTTATGTATTTACACATGTATGTATATGGACATTACCCAGTTTTAACTTTCTGCACACTTACCATTATATAGGCTCACTTTAAATACTCATCCAGGCCCTACCTGGAAAGAATAAGGGCAATGTATAATTTTCCTTTTCTGTCTCATTTTCCTTGATCAGTTTTCCATCATCATTAAAGTTTGTGGATGAAAAATATGTCAAGTTAAGGTTTCATTAGAACTTTATAGAGCATCTTTTGAAAAAAATGAGGAAAATTTTTGAATAACAGAGTCACTTTTCAGAAAAATCTAAGGAAAGTAATACTATACCAAAGTGAACACAGTTTTTTTTTCTTTCAATCATCCTTAGCCATAGACATACGGTTTTTCTTTTTTTTTTGTCTTTTTTTCTTTCTTTTTTTGGGGGGGATCCATATGGAAATATCATCAACACATTCTGCCTCTGGGTTCTTTGCCAAAATAGCATAGACCACAAGCCATCTACCTTAAACATAAAAGGAGAGGTGTTTTTCTGGTCAAATAAAAAAATAATTTTTACTACCCCTCGTCTAATGTTAAATCTGACTAAATCCTGCCAAATACATTAAAACAACATCTGTAAAACAGATTTTCATTAAATTGATCAGTTTAAAGTTAAGCAGCTCGGCAGATGATGCTTTCACACTAACCCTTGACCTTTAACTTTTAACCTCCTTAAGCGGAATAAAGCACATAGTTCTTTCAGGGGGTGCTTCTCCGGCCTGACAACACTGTGAGTAGAGTGTTTTATTCAGACTGAACTGACACATCACCATGGTTAGAGAGCTATGAATCAATATGTTGTCAACAATGAACGAAGCTGCTTCTTTGTAGCTCCATATCTGCCTTCCAACTGTAACTTGCCACATTCCTCTAATGTCTAGATAATTCACAATGTAAAATGGTGCAAATTAAACTCTTAATGGAAATAAATTTCATAGAGAAGATTATTGTCTACTTATTAACTCTGCTACTATTTTATGTCTAATTTTAATATTTAAGCCATATGATAAACCATGATTTTTTTTTCCAGGCCCATGCCAATTTTTAGGTTCTCATTTGAAAGCAATTAATGTTACTTATGAACCAATTTTATTTTGCTGAGACAAGCCGGCCAAACTAATCTCCTCATCGCAGTACTTGAAGTGTTCTATATCTGAATCACATTGTTTTTGAATTGAGTTTGGAAACAGCATGCTCAATACATACTTGGGAGTGTTTTTTTTCTGACTATTTCTAGAACTACACAAAAAATAGTTGAATTGTCAATAACAGGGTCGGTACTCAAATATGTTTGGTATTCTTTGGATTTAATGCAATGTTCTACATAATAACTTTGTCTGCTGACAATATTTAAGCACTATATTGGATATATTTAGGTAATTAAGGGATACATAACCAGAAAGGACACATTATATGTCTTACATAATCTTTAAAATAACTATGCATTTTATGTTTGTGGGATCGAATGTGCTCATAGTATTACAGTCTTCTTTAGAGTAAAGTATTTATCATAATTGATCTTTATCGATTTGAATTTAAGACCCAACTGTCCCTCAAGTTGAACCCTGGACTTTGTAAATGGCCCTGCAGAAATAAGGTGGTCAACTCATACTTATAGAAATAATTGCATGAATTTACACACACACACACACACACACACACACACCACCTATCAACATATGAAGAATTATCAGATAGTTTGATTAAATAACCCTTTTAATAATATAAACAATAATACTCTCCCTTTCACTCAGCTCCCATCTGAGAGCAATAAAATAGAAAATTCTAACATTTATATTTCCTATGCACAACATGTTAATTCAAAGTGTTAGAGGAACTGCTTGAATATAAACACAGTTCATGAATATTCTATATAGCTCCCAGGGTCTAAATCTATTATTTATACAAACTTAATGTATGTTTTTTTTTCTCCTAGGTATTCTAAAACTTTTAATAGGTCAGGTATCAACAGGAAAAAAAGAAGTAGGCAATTGAACAGTTGTCAACTGTTGCTGCAAAACTCATGAATTATAATACAATTAATCCTTTATATTATATTTTCAATAACATTGAGGTAGAAGCATTCCATCTTACAGTAGGGCCTGCACTGCCCACAAACTGAGCAGACCAAATCTAATGCTTTCATTATCGATCCACAGAGTGCCAATATTGCAGGAACAATGTTACAAATTCTCACACTGAGACTGGAGTTTTTTGTGCATAGTACCATCTACCTAAAATTTAAACAGGAACAACACAAGTGCACAGCACCAAACCAATCCAAATAAATAATTCCTGAGTCTAACCCAGATGGCCACATCTGCCTTTGCTATTGGGTTTGCAATTTTAAATAGCATTAGAAAAGCTATAGGTATTATAATTGTTGGTTGACTCTTGATAGTATAGTTATCACTGATTTCTGGTATAAATCAATAGATAACACTTGCAAAATAGATTTTTTAATCATATTTAGAGCTTGTTACAATGACTAATGGTTTGCAATATTTTCTGAATTTTAATATCCTCTAGACAAAAAAGTTTTTTTTAAATAAGTAACCAAGTTATTCATCATAGAAATGAACGTGCTACGCTTGTACAGGAACCAAGACAATTAAGGCAATCCAGTGAACTAACTACAGAAAATACATCCTTCCGTTATTAGGGTTCAGAAAACATCAGGACGAGTTGTGCAATACATGCTGCTGCTCATCACTATCACGTATTAATAACATCTGCCTCGCTTCTCTCAGCAAAGATAGATAATAGGGTACTTGTCATCTTAAGTGCATATTTATGTCTGCCACACCCTTTTGGGAGGAGAAGAGGCCTGGCAAAACAATCAAGCAAAAGAAAAAGAGAGTTTCCTTTTAGAGACTTTGAACTGGTGCTGAGGAAAATGGGGTTTATTTTACATTTTACGGCAGAGCACGCACACAGAGACCTCCTTCCTGTTTGGGTCTTTCTTGCTTATCACCAAACAAATGTTACATTTACAGTATAGGTACCAGTTGTGTCCTCTGCTCCTGTCTCTATTAACACTTAGTTTCACTATATTTTTTGTTTTGTAAAAACAATAAATAAAACATAACTTTAAAGTACTATTTTCACAATGACACTATCCAGAAAAATTTATTCTATTGCAGGAAGCCAGTGAAGCTATCTATGCCCCTGAGATAGGTGGAAATAGGGCAAGGAGCAAATCCCTTGTTTTCACTGCTGTGTATTCCAAACACCTTTAGGAACGTTAACAGGAATAGTGCATCGTGACCCTTATACCTGCCCTCTCCTATGTTCCGAATTCGAAAACGGTTAATGCCTTTTTCTATTCTGCACCAATGAAAATGGATGGCACTGCTTACCTTGTAGAGTTTCAGGGCCGCCTCGTGCCTATGATTGGTGGTATGCAGGCGTAATTTATCCACACTGTTGGTGTAGTAGTCACAGGCATTACACTTGAGGTGAACAGGGTTGCCAATGGCAATGCACTTCAACCTCCACTCATTGCTTTTGCCCCCTTCTTTGATGTGGGCCACCAGCTGGTATTTCTGCATATGCTTATCAGTCTTGCAGTGAAGCTGGAAGTTGGCTTTGAGCTGTGTGTTGTAGTTGCAGAGCTTGCACTGGTAGATATCTCCAATTACAGCCCTCCATTCCTCTTCAGGGAGAGAGCGCTCACTGTTCACATGCACACTTAGGGCCTCCAGGCTGTCAGAGGTGAATTTGTTGCAAACAGCACACTGGAATAGCTTCAGCGCCGGGTCACTGATATAAGGTGACAGCTCTCCTGCAGTAAGGAGGGACAGGTCATCACCCATTAGCTGACCACTGGCAAGCCGGATTTCAGGCGGCAGCTCATTATTTACTACAGGAAGAAAAATTAAAAGGAAAAATAGAGACTAGAAAACACAGCACACACAAAAGAATGTAAAATAAAGTCTTGACGAGGAATGTGCTTTCTCTAGAGCTTATACTATAAAAAGCTGTAATAGGATTGAATCAGGATCAATTACAATCATCCCTTTCAACTTCTAAATTCCCTCATCAGATAGCTTTAATTACTCCTACTGGGCACGATGATGTCATTCTGAAATTTGTATTTTCCAGAACAAGAAAGTTGATCAATACCATAACAAAACAGTCACATGTGTGTGATTTAAGAGCCTAGATAAACTTACAGAAACACTAATTGTTATTTCCCCATTTGTCTTAAAGCTCCATGGGATTTATCTCACTCTGCACTGGTTGTTTATACCTGGATGAGGCAATGAGTGTTATTATTGTAGGTTTAATTATGAGCAATCACAGGCATTAAAATATTTTTCAAGAATATTTCATTGAAATCATGGTGCCTCAAGTTTGATATGTTGGAAAATAATCACTCATACTGAACCTGCAAATTCTGTCAAGCTTATGGCTAATGATGGTAACCAATTACATAAATTCTCATTTATTAATAGACCTATCAAATGTGGACAATATTTACTAACTTCTATGTATCACTAATCCCCTAACTCTTTCGTCTCAGAAGCTAATTTAGCTTTGAAGTCGGAACAAGAGACAGTTTGCCAATGCATTTCAAGAGGAAGCCCTTTCTAGTGACCTGTCCCCAGTTCGTCACTGCTCCCTCACGAGAGGCCACGTGATGATTCAAGACTGACAACAGCGAGGAACAGGAAGTACTAACCAAGTCCTGGTGCCAAAGCAGCGGCTGTAGCTGAGTCCAGCTGGAATGGGTTAATCATGAGCTGAGGGTCTGCTGGATTTTCCAGCTTCATTCCGGTCAGGCCAATGTTCTGAGCCAGGTAGTACTGGTAAAGCTCAGCCTCAGCCGGGGCCAGGCCCAGGTGCAGATTGTGCTGAATCTGTTTCATGTTCTGCTGCAGAAGCATCATGTTGTGCATGTGTTTCTCGCTGGTCATGTGAATCCGGAGGTTCCTCGCCACGTTGGTTTCGTAGTCACAAACTTCACACCGCCAGGTGGGCTTCTGTTTGGGTTTGGACGGGGAGGGTGTTCCACAGCCACTAAGGCTGGTATTGGGGGTTGGGGCAGAGTGGCCAAACACCTGCTCGCCATTGCCATTTTGGAGATTCTGAACATTGTTCAGGTGCTTGTCAGACTGCATATGAATACTGAGGTTGCCTTTGGTAGTGGTAGAGTAGTTACAAACCTCACAACGGAAGGGTTTATAGCCACACGTGTAACTCTCTCCCCGGGCAAGCCTGGGGTGAGGCTGTCCAGTCTTACAATAAACACAAGAGCCACCTGGCTCGGGGTGCTTCTCCTTCATATGGGCCTCCAGAGTCTGCTGATATTTGTAGTGCCAGTTACATTTGGGACATTTCAGGGTTTTACATGAGTTCCTCGAGTGCATCATAGTCATATGACCACCGAGAGACCTCGAGGACCCCAAAACCGTGTCGCACTTTGGACACTCAATGCCACTGCCTGGGGAGCCATCTCCTCCAGGACCTGGTGTACCAGGTGTGCTCGGGGCGAAGCCATGCTGGTGTGGAGTAGCTGAGCTGTCATCGTCTCCCCGGGCTGTTTCGCTGGAGTGAGCTGTTGTGGCACCATCTCTACTGGCACTTACATCTGCAAAGTCCTTGCTACCAATGTTGTAGCTATTAGTAACACTGCCACTGTTCCTTCCGGCAGCAGTCTGTTTTTTCTTCTCTGTGTCATCAGCAATAATCCCGGAGGACGACGAGGTACCCTTTTCAATAAATTTTAGCACACTGGATGATAAAGGAGAAATGCTTTGGTTTAAGAGAGGGAAGTCTTTGTTACCAATACTATCAGTGAGTTCGCCTAATACTTCCTCATCATCGAGTTCATTGGAATATGCATCCTCTTCATCCTCATCTCCTGGTTCAGCGGGTTCACTTTTAACAGGGCACTCCCCATTTGGGTGTAAGATGCTGTTTTCTTTTGGCCTTTCACAGTTGTTCTCTTGGTCTTTGCTCTCTGACATCTTGCTAGACTCAGATGATGAGTGGCTGAGGGAGACAGAGGTAATTGGGGTGTTCACTACTAAACTAGACAGCCCCCCCAGATTCACTTCAGCCTTTGGCATTTGGGTGATCCCCAGCGGCTGTTCTGCTGAGCTCGAAGGGCTCCGGCTTCCTTTCAAGAAGGCAAAGCCAGCCGGCAAAGAGTCACCGTTTTCAACATGAAAAGCGCTCCATAAACCGCGGAAGGTTGGATCAGGTCCTATGAGGTTTGTAGTAGAAAAATGGGGATAAACAGAAGTGGATTTTTTTGGTTCCAGAAAGCTTATAAGAGGTTCTTTGTCTTTGCCAATCCCCTGTATTATGGCGGAGACGCATTTATTACCGAGGAGCCTCTGCTCCTCGTCATTGAGAGTCATCCGATGATCATGCACAGCGTGGGTTACAAACGACCTGATATAACCGAAAGACAATTTACACAAGAAACACATCAAAACAGGTTTCCTCTTCCCATCGCTAACACAACCATCGAATTTGGACAAGTCCACATTGTTAGGGACATCTTTGGACACACAGGAGTTTTTGGCTGAGCCATCACTGGTTAGATAGTCTTTCTCTCTCTTGTGTCGGAGATCATAGACACGGAAACTGTGCAACACAGGACCAACTCCTGCTAATGCTGAGGTATTTGGGAAAGCCTGATCGGCTGTAAATGGTTTCCCGAGGGATGAAGCGATATGAAAAGTGTTGATGATCTGTGGGTAGAAGGACACAGGTGCAGAAGCAGACTGATCACTCTTCTCTCCAGCAGATGCCAGGGAGTCCAGAAACATCGCTGTTGAAAAGAGTTTGCTGTTTGCCCTAGTCTGTGCATTCTGCCCACTTTCTTTGGAGTCCTCAATTATATATGCTGACCCATCAGGCTGGTAAACTATCTCCCCTGTTAGATTTTCCACGTCACTGTCCTCTAACTCGCTGGTTTCGCTCTCGTCGTCCTTCAGGACAGGAAGGCGGGCATTAGGGCAGTGGTGTTCCATGTATTTCTGTAAACTGGGAAACGAAGTGGCACATTCGTTGCAGGGTATTTCCTTCGCTGAGGTGACCTGAGTGGCAGCTGCATTCTCCACGCTGAAACCCAGCAAGACTTCACTTTTGAGCTCATCCGTTTTCAGGTTGTCATCTGTGGAGCTGTTTTCCCTGTCAGGCTCCATCCCTGCAACTTTCTCTGGCACCTCATTATCAAGTTGTGTCGTTCCACATAGCTTTGATGTGCTCTGCCCATTTTCCTGCCTTGAGATAGGAGGAGAGTCACAGGTTTCCATGGCAATTGCTACATGGGGATCTCATTTCATCCAGCCTGTCAGGGACCTGGATAAAAAATAAGGTGAGAGAAACCATTTTTATTAAATAATGACACAGCTCACTAATAGTCCATCACTAATTCACAGCTGCTGTAAACTTGACTATCTAAAAAGTTGAGGGGGAAACTTAAAACCATCATGCCTATCTATCACAGACCGACTATGTATAAATGGAACAAAATGATATAGATAGCTATCACGGGTGCTCCTACATACATTGCTGAGGTGTTCTGAAACCGCTATGAGCATTCACATGAAACCCAAATTTGTAGTAGTAATCCTGTTATTTTTCATTCCTATTTTCTGAAACAGCATGCGCTGGATATAAAGACTTTAAAATCTAGTCTATCCTAGTAAAATGTAAAGGACTTTCATATGAAATAGCAGGAAGGGATGAACAGTACAAATGACAACGTTTTTGTTTCCTATTTTTTAAAAATTTATTTACCTTCACTCTATTAGGCAGTGACTAGACAGGGGAGGTGGGTATGGGAGAGAGACCAACAAATGAAGGAGCTTTAAACTGAGAAATATTACAGTCCCAGGCAATGCAGGCCAGACGCTTCTCTGATTTTCATTCTGCCTGTAAATGAGCTTTACTACAAATCTTCCTTGTGCAAAGGGTCTCAGCAGGTATCTTGCTGGCCCTGATTAAGTACCAATCACCATTCTTCCCTGCACTTCAGTCACCTCAATGGGAAACAGGATAGAAATTAATATTTACTTCAACCACTCCTATCATCCTAGGGGACAATCATATACACTTATTTTTTAAAAAACTGCAATATGTACTGAACACCATTTCAAATACCATTTGACGCTATCAGTCCTAGTGACTTGTCCATCTTTCAACAAAGGCCTCACCAAACCTCTTCCTGGCTTAGTCAGCCTTGTGCAAGCACTCTAGATGAAAATCCTTTAATATTTTATTTTTAAAAGTTTCTTTTTTTCTTTTCAGCTGTCCTCCTAGATCATATTCTTCCTTTGTGACAAAAGTCACTCTACAAAAGCCATACCTGTTTCTAGTGTAAAGGTAAATGCCAGGAGAAGGCTAAGCATATGTGGGTAAAGAGTGTCTTCTTCTATGTGGGTGTGTGCACACATGAGTGTGAATGTCTTCACGTGTAAACTTCAGCCTCTGCAAGTGCAGTATGATTACAGCTAAGCCACTCTGAGTCCGGCAGATCACTCGGTTTGCAGAATGATGGCACTGTATGCAACAGCTGAAATTTGGGTGTTTATTTTTGGCCTATGACATAGGCAGTGTCTTGATTTTTTTTTTGATGCAGGTAAGCAAGCCTCTTAAATCTAAAAATCGAAGGGACCCATAACTTCAAGGCGAACAGTCCCTTACTTTAAAAGAATCAAAACACTCACACATCATGACAGATTTCCGAAACAAGAAAACTGGGTGTTCCATATAACACTACAAATTACATCTGTTCTTGCAGATAGTCTGAATCTCTGTCCTGACACCTCTTCCACCCCTGCATGCTGATACAGCCTACACAGTGGCCAAGAGCTATGGCAAAAAGAAAGAAGATTGGGCTCACCTATACTGTGGAATGTTTTAGAAATTCCTTTCAAAAGTTCTTTTAGAAGGTAGATGTCATTGAAGGTCACAGGCGTACTAAATATTAAGACTATCTCAGAAATGCCCTTACTGTAATCAAATCTAATCTTGTCTGCCAAGTCAAAAAAGGAAGTGATAAGCTTATAACATAAAATGATCATCACAGATTGATGACAAAATCAAGATTCGTTTTGGTATCTGAGATGGTTAAAATGACACTCTAATTGCTTATGGGGCAAACATCACTAAGTTTAGTGTGTAATTTTAATCATGGATGAGCTGCAGGTTAATTATCTTTATGGCATGCATGTGGCTTTTAAAAAAATCTCTGAAATGATTTGATCATAATAAGCATAAAAGCCTAATAGTTTTCTAATTATTCCATAAACATTAATGTTTACTTTCCCATGTACCAATTCTGCATAATGTATACAGATTGAAGGCAACCAAAATGCCTAAAATACAATACACTGATGAACTGATCTGAAAAACATGAGGAGGGCAAGCAGAGGCTAAATATTTGGAATGAAAGCAATGATGCTATGAGATTAGTAGATTAAACAGGAAGTTCCAGAAACCCAGATGATCTTTGCCTCAATGATCAGACTCGGTTTATGTGTAGATCTATGTGGAACTGGTTTTCTGTACTCCAAAGAGTGAGAAAGCTATTAAACATTGGACAGATTTATGAGTTTCTGAACTATAATAATTATTATATTAATTATTATAATGATAATAAAATTACTGTTATCACTTGAATTTCATTTTATTTTCATCCTTACCACAGTTCTTAACTCACAAGAAGGATACATGCTAGGATTATAACATATACTCTGAATACACCTCAAATGTACCTCGGAAGAGTCACACATGATGTGCAATTAATCATTTGGGCTAGATGTCACATAGGCTCTACAACGGATCATCTCAGTCTTTCTCTACATAAAATAGATCCCATTTCCTCACTTTATATGAAAAAGAGGCAGAAGTAAAAGGTACAGAAACTATGTTAAAGGAATTCATATCAGAAATTTACTATGATGTATTTTGTTGTAGTACATAATTTTGTATCAAAGTACCTATCAATTTCATCTCAATAAGAGGCATATTCATCAGAAACTAAGTCACACATGTAAGTCTTCTATACAGTCAAATTTACATTTCTAAAATCAACAACAACAAAACTGTCTACATGGACACAGAGAGCAACATATTACCAGATTTTAATATTTTAATGTAGCTATTGACTTTCACCGCTGCAATGTTTGTTAGTGTATTCTGATAGGACCCTTTCTTCTGTGTGGTTAAAAGGTTACTTAGATTAGTATGTTACATGGCACTAAATATGATGATGAGTTATTCATTCTCATCAGTGCCAAATGAAGCTTTTCTTTTACCAACAGGGCTCATATAACTTGTGCTAGCTTTATAAAAACCCCAGTATGAAGACCACAAAGGCAACCATTTAACTTAAACCATCGAACCACTCCCAAATGACTATGCAACAGATCATTCATTATATAAGTTTCTTCACCATCAAAGCTACTTTCTATTTAATCGCCACCAATTTCTAGTCTCTACTACCAAACAGCCTGTTTTAAAAATCAGAAAAGTCCTCAGAAAATTCCTCAAAGAAATCTGCTCTAACTTTTATGCTAAATTCAGAACAATACATACCTGCTGGTCTGCTTAGAATGTACACGGATTTTGGTACTCTCGGGAATTCACAAGATTATTGACTTTGATCATGTGAAATACTGTTTTCAGGAGCAGGAGACAATATGCAGGAAAGAACTTTTTTCTCCTTCTGCTTTGCTGTCATCTGCAGTCACTGCTGCCTAAACTCTGCTCTGCTTAATGCCCAAATACACCTAATAGGAGTCCCTCTAATGAAAGGGGGTGCTTCCTGCACAATAGGAGAATGCCTTTGCCTTCACCACTCGGAGTTCCCATTAGAACCCAAAATCAGAGGCCAGTTTTACCTCTGCTTTTTAATTGAGGCTGCCTCAGCCTTCTTCTACGGTCCAGTGAGACAGTGTTTGTGAAATAATTAAAAAGACCGTGATCTGATCAAGCGGCCAGAATAATGGGGAAAGAATGCTAGGTTAGTCACTCTTCAAAGAGCTGGGAAAGAAGGGCAGGGCACTCCTTTGCTATTGTTTTTATTTTCCCCTGCTCTCTGGCTGCCTCCTAACACTCTGGGTCTTTATTTACTCCAGCGGAAATGGGTTAAAAGTTGTCTGCTTACAAGAGAATTTGGTAACAAGTTACAAATTTGGAGACAAAAAAAAGAAGAGGAAAATAAATAAAAATGTTTGAATTATATCAAGTTTCCAAAAGGTCATCACTGTCTCTGCTGTGGCCTTTCCCCCATTCCAAATCCTCTATCAATATGTCATAGTGAGTTAGGCAAAGACAAAAGAGAGGCGCAGTGTGAAAACGGCACATATATCTAATCCTGACAAAGCAATGAATAGGCCTTCACAAGTATAATTATACTTGTTTATTTGTTGCCACGTACAGAGAACTGATGAAAAAAAATCCATCAAAGTGGTATTATGCAGACACCAAGAGCTTCTTTTCTTTGCTTGCTAAAGCCACATTGAGGCTTAAATTCCTCATTGTTAAATTCAGAAGAAAGAAAAAAAAAGATTTTTGGCCAGTCCTTTTTTTT
>LOEQ01004864.1:30846-46357 GCA_001685075.1 Bramus lutescens | reverse complement strand
TTTTGCATCAGTTGCTGACAGATCTTTTGTGTACTGGGCCTTATTAGTTCACGCTGCTACTTCATTTTTATCCATACTGGAATCCATAATTACAAACTACTGAACTGGAGATAGACAAGGGTGCGGCTCATTTATTACAGGAAGGTGGTAGTGACGTGGTCTTTTCCTCATAGTCTCTTTTAGATAGATCAGAACACCGGTGACATACCTGGATGGAAGCTCCGATTACATCAGGGGACATATTTGATTCCAAGACTTGAAGATGCTGTTGTTTGAGGCAGCCTTCATTGCGATTTGTTTATTTTAGTTGGGTGTTTAGTATTTCAGAAAAAAGAAATGCCTAACTTATTTCCCATTTCAATATTAAAAGTATTAGCAAAAGGAGTGGCAAAAGACTGAAAATACTAAGTGAAACGGTTTCAAACCCAGCAATTAAAGGCCATTATGCTCCAAGAGACACTAAATCAAGCAACTTCACGAAAGCGCATTTTTCGAGGTGGGGTAGGGTAGTCAGGTAAGCTTTTTTCTCTGGCAGGACAGAAATATATCAAAGTCAAAGCAATCTCCATAGCTAATGTTTGTGAGCTTTACAATTTAAAACAGAAAAGCTGTAATTTTTCTTTGCTGGTAATCTGGAAACACTCTGGAGTTAATTACAGCTGATTCGGAGTGAACCACAGAAACAAAGACCAGTCTATGTCCAGACAATTATACTGCATTAACCAGCTTAGAGCTTCCTGCTGATGCTTCAGGGCTCTGCTGTTACACCCTTCTACCTTCCCAGCACGAGAGAGAATGCTTCTGCTAGAAGGAATTAATGAAGCCAACTGCAAAAGAATGTGTGACGACCTCTCCTGACACGGCAAAACTTTCCACCCATGTCATGACAAAGGGGAGAAGGTAATTAAGTTTGAATAGAAGGATGTAACCAAATATATTCAGCATTTAGAACAAGCACATTTTTAAGAAGGGAAAGTTTACAAAGACAAGCATGCGTGTGTGACTCAACTAAGTCATTTTTCCTTGTTTCCCTCTCATTTTTCTCATTAAAATCTGAATGAGCAATTCAGTGCAGATTGGTTCCCCTCTCTATAAATAGGACCCTTTTGGCTGAAGCATCTTTGATTCTTTCTTTCCTTCCCTTCTTCTTTCCGAGTCTCCGTTCTCCTCCTTCCCTTTCAGATAACTAAATCTACATGGAAGTTATGTGACAATTACATAGCATTAAACATGTGTGCTGTGGAGCAAATGAGGAGAACCATACTTTCCCACTAAGTCCAATAGTTCTTAATTAGATTAGTTGTGGGAAACAGGAATTTTACTCAGTTTTCTTTACAACTTTAATCAAACTCCAGCTACTTTGCTTACAGAGGAATCAATAGTCCCTCTTTAAATCAAATTATGCTATTATATGACTCATTTTATTTGTTTGCTTCAGGAAAATTTCATAATCAGTGGGCAAGATGGATTCAACACTTTAGCTACCTCTGGAAACAAACTTGGGTAATTTCAACCAATAGAGTTGATTTCTAATTTTCTTATTCATTTTAATTGAAAATGAATAGTTTGCATGGGTGTGAGGCAAGGACACAAACTGCAATTATGTCCTGTGCCTTTTTCTGTATATATATACTGTTTTGCTAGTATTCCAGCTGACACTCAGCCTATTTGGTGATTGCTTCATTAAAGGGTAAAAGGATTTAATCAGCTACAGTATTACTGGAAAGCTGATGTTTGCCAATACTTAGAGACTAAACTGCCTTTTTCTTCATCTAAAGAAAAGAAAGGTACCAAATTATGCCAGTGACCCAGTCACACATAAGTATTCGCCACCTCCCCCTTTTCTCCTCATTGCAAAGCAGAGTTAGCCTTAATTGATCTTTTGGATATCTCTTTCCTAAGTAATACATAAATCTAAAACTCAGTGAAGGATTGCATTAAAACACACTGAAACATATAGCTCAGAAGCAGTACAACATTGTGTCAGTCCCTCTCAACTTCAAAGCATCATAATAGGGAACTAATTAGTCTTCCTTCTCAGTTCCCTCCCAGATGCTCCTATCATACTGGAAAGTTCAAGTGCATAACACATAAAAATGAAGCTGCAACATGGAGTCATTTCAGTTTCCTTAGAGGAAAACATAGGCTCTTCAATAATGTCTTGGAAATGTATAAAGCAAAGCTACCATGTCTTTCCTGCACCTGTGTTGTACATTTTAAAAATTCATAACTTGCCTCACTCAAAACAACCATTATTAGCAGTGCTAATAATCAGAATAATATTTAAAAATTGATCCTAATTAACAAAAGTAATGCATCTTTAACTGTAGAATGTTTGATGATGAAAGGTTGGCTAGTTTAGCAATATCACATGCATTATCACACATACAGTATGACAATATCCTCTTATGCATATCTGTGTTTTTCCTTCTATATAGTCACATAGAAAACACACTGAACTACTAACAACTAAGTATTTAAAGGGGAAAATGATTTTATGATTATTTGTGTTTCACTATTCCTATCAATATAACAATAAATGCACTAGTGTTAAGTATACGAGAAAATCATTCCTTGCAGGCGAAACCAACCATAATTACCTTCATAAAACTAATCACAGTTTAGGTATTCCAGCAAACATTCCTATTCCCTGAGCAATGACTTTAATGTTTTTACAAGATTTCAGATAGTTTTAACAAAGAAAGTTATATGAATAACTTTTTAAATTACTACCAAGTGGCTTTTGCTAAATAGTATTCTGAGAGTCTCCCAAATGCAACTGTTTTTATATTCCATGTAAATATTTTAAATTACTTTATATTAAAAAACACATTAGGACTAACATAATAGGGAACATAAGCGGAATGCCAAGTGTTCTTCTAAATGAAATCTTGGCAAATTTCTTCTTGATCACTAAGATTAGCCTGTTATTTTCTTTCTATGTTGAAGAGCTTTTTGTCTGTGAGCTCTCTTCCCTCCCTCATTTCCAGCCTTTCTCCTTCTCTCCCTCTGTCTTTCCCCTAAAAGTTGATTTGACTGCTGCCCAGCAGTGGAGTGAGCAATTCGGTAATTAACTTTTGTGTTTTAAACCTATGAAGTTTAATTAGATTTCATTATAAACAAACAAATGTCAACCATAATTATGAGCTCCTTGGTTTAACCACATATTATCCCTTTTCAAACAAACTTGATGTCAAACAAATTAAAATCAAGCAACCAGCAATTTTGAGTTGAATTTTACATGATCTGCTGGTAACCGGATTGCTTTAACTTCAATATCATTACAGGAAAAGTATTTCAGGAAAAATAATTACAAGAATTCCAACAGGAGACAAGCTTAATGGTATTGATTCAAAAGATGCATGTTCCCAGGACCATGCTGAAGAAGTAACGTTAGCTCAGATCTACAGTTTCTATTAAAATGAAATTGTTCAGCATGAAGAAGAAGAAATCTAAGATGAGTGTCTGAAGAGCTGGAGATATGAAGCCAACTAAAAAAATTATCTGGCCCCAATTAGCTTACACGTTAAGTAGGAAAACATTAGTGTGGAAGAACTACGAGAAATGGGGTTTGCAGATTTGTTTGCTGACTGGTTTATCTATTAGGACCAAGGGCAAGTGGAGCTGTCAGGACATAATGAAGGTAAATGATTAGTTAACACCAAGCCTGAACTCTTCTTCAACACAATAAGAGTTAATTAAAGTTTACCATCAAACATCTACCAAAGCAGGATGTTGATCAGGTTTCAGCATTAAGTGCAAACAGACCATAGTTGGCAGCAATTAGTGCAGCTATCAAATGACACGCAATGATAATTATACATTTAAAACAGCTAAAGAGCTAAGGGAGAATCTAATCAGTATCTTTGATGACAGATATTCAGAGGGCAGGAAACAGGTATCAGATTGTTTCACTTTAACATTGTGAATCAGTAGAATTAAACAAGAAAAGGTTGTATGAGTACATCAGCTGAAAGAGAACAGTTAGCTGGGCCCAAAGTGAAATAAGTCTGCTAGGATTGTCCTATCAAAGATAAGAACTTGTGTTAAAAAAGAAAGCCTGTTACTTTTCAATTAATGTTTCAGAATAAACTCTGTGTATATAAAGTTTAGCTTCTTGAATTTGTCTAAGTGTAGTTATGTTACAAGTATTCCATTGTCAGCATTGTTATTGATATTAAGTATTAACTTTTACTCTAAAGTGAAAAGCATTTTATACTTGAGTGCTATCTCTGTATATGCAAGTACTATTTCCCTACATAGATTTTAGATAGAAGTTTGAAATTCTTCTAATGATGCTAAATTTAAAGGCCAGGTGTATATGTTGGGCATATTGTATGCATGTGTAGCACATGAGAAGTAAGTATTTCCCTTGATGCTATCTCAAACCTGTAGCTTCAGTGTGGCTTAAAATGATAACCCCACATACAACATGTGCCTTGGAAATTTCCTAGTTTCCCAGCTGATGTCTAAAGCACATGTCAAGAACTGCGTCAATCCTAGCTCCCACAGTCCACATTTCAACAACACATTGTGTTATGCTAAGGATTTGTATACACTGTTGTCTAATCCCAATCTTTCCCTGGAGCCAAATCTAAGCCGTGGTAGGCTTCCAGTACAAAAAAATGTGTCTCTCCAAAAGCTCCTTGCCCCTCTGTGCTCATACACTCATTGGTCCTGACATCTTCACTCACGCCATGACAAAGGAGCTGATGGTTCTGATGTGATTGTCCACTTTTATCTAAGATATACCATGAACTCTCATCACCATCTCTAATATGGCACTTTGAGATGCCATAGTGAAATTTTGAAGAAAAAATTGTGTGTGTGTGTGTGTGTGTGTGTGTGTGTAAATATATGCTCTGTAGTTAATAAGAAACCAACTCCATAAAAGGAGAAAAGGGAGCTGAATGTGAACTGGATTTGTGGTAGGGAAACATATAGCACTATCTACATGTTACTCTGGGGGTCGGTTAAGTCACCATTAAACTTCTGGTCAGTACACACCAGACAGTCAGTACAAAATGACAGCTCGACTGTCATTTCAATATCTTTTCTGTCCTCAACATGAGCAGCTGAAGTAGAACATCATTTGTAAAGTAACATAATTGAACCTCCTCAGATAAACATGAAGAGGTAGGACAGTCCTCTTCTCCAATTCTACTCCAGGCTGCACCTAGTTTATTTGTACCCTCTTTATGGTATTAAATATCTATTCACTTCAGTGGGATAAGGCACTGTCAAAACTAGATTTACAATGACATTGTCATATTTTTCAATTAGAAAGAGGCAACATTTTTCAGTTAGGAACAAGTGTTTGCTTTACTATTAATACTTCCACCTACAGGCCTAGGAAGACGCCAGTTCCAGGGGCAAGATTTTGGTACATATACTGTGGAATTTATACAGTAGATTCTTGTCATAACCTCTTTTCTCCTATCTTCTGAAGATACACAGCCAATCACGGGCTATTCTCCCATAACAGACCATAAGAAAGGAGGTCAGTCTTTGAGGTAAAATGCTGTTCGCTCTTGGACCATGCAAGGAGCTTTTATTGGCATCGGCCCCCTTCTTAGAGCAAGAACAAAGCCAAATGCTTGTGTGAGCTTTCTAAGCAAATCAGAGGTGAGCCACATTAAGTGCTGTCCATGATTTTCTTGTTTAAAGTGAATACATAACCAGTGCTCTATGACCAGGAACTTCTGGCACACCAGTATGATTCTTAATCAATTGGCAGCCTACTTGTTTCAGAGAAGGAAACATCCCTGCCCACTTTTCTTACAACTTTCCACCTTTTAGAATATTGTAACCCTATCTCTACTCTCTCCGGTATAAACCCAGCCCAGTCAGTTCTGAGTTAGCACAGGACTCAGACACCTGCAAAACAATGATTTGGGTTTACAAATCAAACCATTCAAACACCAAACCAACTAACAAGCAGACCAACCAAACAACCAACCAAATAACCAACACTTTCAAAACTAAGAAACATACACACACACACACACACACACACACACACACACACGAGGAGGGACAGAAATGTAAATGATTCTTATATGCAGAACACAGAAATTTACGAAACAAAAAAGCTAAACCACTTAAAATGAAAAATGCATTGCAGGGATCGCATTCTTCACACACACACACACACACACACACACACACACACACACACACCCTAGTTCTCCTCATCTACTCTGAATTATGTGATTTTTCCAAGAAATTTCTATGAGCTTCCGTTTCCTTATCTTCTGAAAAGGGAATTCCGCCCTTTCCCTTCTGACTACAACAATCTAGATCTCTAATATAAATACTTATGTACATTGGCCTACACATTTTCCCTGCGGAAATTTTTCAGAAAAGGAACAACCAATTTAAATTTTTCCATTTCTTTACAGTACCTACTTGAGAGGGGGAGCAAAATGTGCTACATAATAAACTGAAATTGTCAGTGTGTGCTTTTGGTAATCAGTAAGTCACTCAGCAGCTTGATCTACAAGAAGTTGCCAATAAGTTCACACTGGAGATGCAGCAGCTAAATATGTGTGAGCACTGCCCCATAGGGGCTGAAGTTTATCTGAAGAACTCAAGCACATACAATCCCTGGCCTCTTTTATTTCCATAAAAAAATAAACAGTAGTTGCATATGTAAACATGTATCACAATGCAAGATTATTAGGAATTAAATTATTTTGAAAGCTGTAACAAAAATATGTTTCAGTTTATTTATGGTTCCAAACATTGCATTTATATATTTATTAACTTTTAGACAATCTATCATCTTTGAAACTCGACAATCCTTCATCAAATAATGCATTATTGTAAAAAGGCAAAGCTCTTTTATTAACCCTAAGAATTAAGCCAAGTGGATAATAATAACTTGACTGAAAAAATTCCTCATTTACGTATATGTATACATGAAACTAGATGTTTTTTCCTCCAGGCTGATAAAAATTTTGGTTATTAGGTCACCCTGAAACAGCATGACTGATATTCATTTCATGACATATCAACATCTCTTACTAACAAATACATAGAAAAGTGTTTCAATGGCTTCTAAGCCAGTTTTGGAAAGGCCCCTCTCTAATTCACAGGCTCTCAATAGATTGAGTTCACTGGAAAACTGAAGTGAGCTTTGTGGTCTTTCCAACTATTGTATTTAATGGACAGCCAGGACACTTGAGTTCATGTAGATTGACCAATTTAAAAACTTTTTCTCTGTTTCTGTCCTAATTTGCTTTGTACAAAAATGAAGAACCAGAATGGCATTAAATATCTAGAAGTCCTTGTAACTAAACCAAGTTGTGATGATGGAAGGAGATAATGGTGTTGGAGAGAGAGCCACCTGCCAAGCTAGATGTCATCCAGGGACCTGCCAAGGAGAAGAAGAGGTGAGAAAGCTGTTCTATCCTTCCTGACCTCTTAGACGTACTCATTGCCTAGTTCTTATCTCTTCTTATCAGGGAGAGGAACCACTCTACTCAGATCCTTGTAGATTTACATTATCAAACACTCACCATCCAAATGTTACATTAATATCAGCTATTAAAGAAGAGCCATGCATGGCCATAGTGACCACATATCATGTCACCTCATGCTTACTTACTTTGAAGTTCATGACTCTTATGTCCAGCAAACCTGGAGACACAAACGAGGACACTGTGGCTTACAAAGATTAAACACTTGACAAGGTCAGTTACTCATCTAAATTCATCATGACAGCTTTTAACAGACATGATGTCTATGGGTCATTAGGTTGATAAAACTTAAGTAGACTCTCATATAAAATTTAATTCAGAATAAAACAAACTTACTGAAAAAGAAAGTGAGTAAATCCAAAGTAAACAGAATGAAAGGGTGGGCTGGCTTGAATTATGTGCATTCTTTCTGTGCATTATGCTGCCCCCAAAACTTCACAACCTTGTCCTCATTTGCTTTCCACACAAGAATGGAAATTTTCTTCTTGTTCACACCATGTCCATGATTATTAAAAATGCATTTTAAGTCACTGAGGTCATCAGTATTTTTATGAAACATAGACCCTTCTTGGTCATTCAGAGCATCTAGACTAACCTGTTACTTAACACAAAAGTATGTCACAGGGCTGGGAGGCTGCCTGGCTGCTGCTGAGCCCCCTTCAGAAGCAGAAAGCAGACTCTACAAGAGAAAACAATGTCCTGATAGACTGCCATCACACGCTTTTCTTTGCTTCTCTTCACCATCTTCACAACCTTCATTTTCATTCATGCAACAATCCCTTTCCCAAACATGCAAGACACTGGGGCAAGCACCAATCCTTGAGTGGTAGAATAGAGTTCTTGTCTTCACACTCTCCTGGCATACTGGCTAAGTTAATAACTTCTTACAAACTCACTTCCAATTTTCCACAGGAGCCAACTGAACTGAACTGAATGGACGGAAGGCTGTTCTCTGAGTACTGAGACTTTAGAGTTTTTGGTGGCCTCAACAACTTCTTTGCTTTTCTTTCTACAGAGCTTATTTTGACCACTTTTTAGAAAAGAAGGACATTTAGCTTTTGGGAGAAAATGTTCATAGTTTGTTACTGAGCATGTCTACGGAGCAAAGAGAAGCATTCAATTAGAAAAAGAACAAGTGTGTGTGTGTGTGGGGGGTGTCTGTGTGTGTGTTTGCATGCAAATGGAATAGAAATGTTATCAAAAATGAAACTCAATTGCATCTGCTAAATAAAACAACTCATTTAATAGATTCAGGAAGTCATAAGTACAAATTACATCATTCCCAAGTTTATCACTTTTTTTTTAAGTGCTACAAACTGAAATTAAGAGAAGATGGGTTTCATGAAGATATTCTGGGAGGAAAGATTAACCTATCACAATTAGGATTTTTCTCAGGTCATTTTTCTACATAAGCAAATTTTATGATTCTCCAAAATCTTCTTCTTCAAAATTTTGTTTTGTTTTCTTTTTAAGAATACAGCAAGTTATACACAATAGAGTGTAAGTTTCTGTATGTTAATGTTATGGCAATGAGTTTCCTTTCTCTTTAGAGTGAAGAAAAAGGCCATTATGGACAGTTATAAAATGCATATTTTAACACAAAAGTCAATTTCTGTTAAAATTATTTAGATCTAAGTAAATATTCATGAATGTTCTCTGGTTTTATAACATGAACAAAACACAATCAATAAACCTTGTTTTTAGTGACACATGCTAGACTGACTATGTGTTACACCATTATCGCTGGGCATTCCTGTGTCCCCAGGACAGACGGGCATCAGACAGGAGCATTAGATACGTCTATGCCAGCCTCCTAGCGGACCAAAACACCTAACAAAGTTTGCAAGTTTGCTTGGCACATTAGGGCATTCTGACATAAGCACCAAGTCAATTTACTCCATTTGTTACTATTTGTTTATTTATTGTTTTTAGATCTAGAATGCTAAAGTGGACAATCATATTAAGGATGCCTCTTGCCAAACATGACTTTAGTGCCAAAGCTATTTTTACATGCCATGCATACATTCAAAAATTCCTCAGTGGCAAGTATCTTGTTTCACTCACAGCCCTTTGAGTAGGGGAATGGAGAACAACCATTTCTGACCTGAGGATTGTATGTCAAATGTGAAACCGTATCAAACTTCCAAGGCAACTTGTGAACCTCTGAAATGAGGGAATTAACACAATATCAACTCCAGCAGATGGCAAGGAGCCCAATCCTCATTCAAGGAAATAACGCCACTGAGCTCTCATTAAAAGGCCGCTTTTTTGTTTTGTTTTATTTTGTTTTGTTTTTTTCCTAAGCCATCAACGACCAGGAGTGGACTAAGATTTTGGTTATGTTGTCAGGGGTAAGGAAAACAAGTGCCAAAAGAAATTGTGCACTTTCAGTTCTCATGTGTGTCCATCTGTTCACATATAAACATATGTTCTGCACTGTCTGGTTCTTGCAATCTTGATATCAGAATAGCCTGGGCTTTTGCCCTATTCCTAAGAATGCAGACATCATATAAGCTACTATTAGCCCACGTGTGATCCGCATCCATGGTGGCTGGAACGCTGCCAGTTACAACACATGGTGCCTGCTTAACAATGTCTTAAAATATAAATGAATTTATTTTTTAAATTAACACATTTTTCTTATGGAAATACCTTAATAAACCCTTATTCATGTAAAAAAATAGCCTCCATGTGGATTTTTTTGTTCTTTTAAGACGTTTTTTCAAGCATATCATAAAGTTAACCATAAAAGTTTCTGAAACAATCCAGAATTTCTTGACAAATTTTAAAAAGGACTCTAGTAAAGAAGTTGGGTGACTTTATAACAAAGATCAAACACTTTTCGTTTACAATATGCTCTACTCAAGAGGCAACCTGGATATTTTCATTTACAAAAAAACACTTTTGATTTCTCAAGTTTCCACATAACCTTCATAACAAAACCCAAGCCACTGAACCCCTAAAGTGATGACACAAACGGAAGTTCTGCTGCCTGGCCACAAACTAGCTAGGAGAATATCTGGTGGAGTCTTCCAGCTCTGCTCTGGGGCACCCGTCCCCAGGGACCCCATGGATCATTTATGGTGACTCCAAATTGGAAAGAGCTTTCATAAAATGTATATTTATACAAAATGTATGCAAATAATGATCTATTCTGCCATTGATTTACGTACATGCAAAAGAATCCATTCTCACCTTTGAAGGTGTCTCAACATGTGGTATTTTCATTACCCTCATTATGAAGGCACTTCATCAAGAAATCTGTTTATATTGTCAACTAATAAGCAATTATATCTCTAACTAGTACAAGAAAAAAACCCAACTGCAAATGTTTCCAAGTGAACGTACAGCTCCTAGACATCTTTCAAAACACCTATTTAAAATAAACACAGAGTACACCTATGAACTAACCAGAAGATTGCATTTAGAACTTTATGAATTAAAACCTAAGAAGACAACTTTGTTTTCTCATTTGCTATCCCTTCTTAATTTACAAAAGCCTATAGGCCACTTAACACTTAACATTACCAAAAGGCAGAATACACCACTCTTCTCCCAATGAACTGTTCTGTCAACTGAGGTAGCTATTCCTTATCAAGCTAGTACACCATAAGGTCAGTAATTAGATGACTTTAACATTCATGCCAAACCACTGGCTTCTTCTAAAAGAACCATTCTTGTCAGCAAAGTGCTGCGAATTCTTGATACTCAGTAGTCAATACTTGGCTACACTAATTTGTTTCTTAAAGCCTTCTACATACAGACCTCTGCTGATATACTAGCTTGAATTCTCTTCATCCATATCTTCTCAATCATGATGAAAACTCAAGGCATCTAAGAAAGTTGCTGAAATCTGAGGCACTGCTTGTTTGCTCGTGTCTTGGACAAACATAACTTTGGAGAGAGCAGAACATAGACATAAAGAGAAGCCTGCATTTTCATCTTCCTTTCATCTTAGTCATTCAGTCAACCATTTGGATCCCTATTCAACAGAGCTTTCCATTATGCAAAAAAATGCTAATCCTTTTCCGATGCTTTCACACTTGTATAAACCCCCATGCCTTCAACTGAAAAGCAATTATATCAGTTTACCTTTCTGTCAAAAACAGGATTAATATTCTAATAACAGAATCTCCTTTCTTCCCCCATCTTTTTGCTTTAGGAAACTAGTGGTTATTAGTAGAGACATTCTTTGAATAAGAACACATTATTTTAAATATCATTCTGCCAACCAATGGGTGAAAAGGCAGAAGGCAAAGGCAGAAGACAAAGTCCTTCAGTTACTGCAGAAACTTTGTTTTGTTAGAGACTGACCTTGCCTTGCAGATGCCCAAAGAGAATGAGACTCACTCTGGTCTATTAATCAGAAACAAATTATGAAAGAATGTAGCTGGACTGGTTGACACTATCCAGTCTTGGGAGACTCAGTAACAGCCGAGTAACAATGTCCTCTTCATGGGTAATGAACAGCCATGACAAATGGGACAGAGAAACTATTTATTTGCATATGCAAATTCCCACACAAGGGAAACATGTACAAACAAGTGTCATTGTAAGGTGGATTAGGCAAACAACGATTTCTTTTTAGGACATTCTGCAGCCCAGAACATTAGTCAGCACAATTAAACCAGTCTCCATGGAGACTAATGAAATTTCACCATGGTATGAGTTAAATTAGATAGCTAGTTATGTGTTTCCACAATCCAACTTGAAATCCATTATTATTTCTGAACAATATAGCAATTGTGCCTAGCTGATCTTTGCCAGCTCAACAAGCTTCTAAGTTGACAATTTGCATATGTTAATATAATTAAGCACTAATTACATGAAACTTTTACATATTCACATGCACTTTCCCTGGGTGCTTCTCAGTTTGAACCTTGGCCAAGTCTTTAACCCTTAGAAAGATTTTGGTGGGGGGTGGATGAGAGCCCCAAAAGACAAAATCAGAAAAACCACACTGCCTATGGGGACAGGCCCTAGGCAGACACATTCATTTATAAATACAAAGCCTGACCTGGCTTCTCATATTTCTAGCCACAGTGACAGAAAACATTTTGTGAGTGTACTAGAAATCCAGGCTAAGAAAATGAAGACAGGGGTAGCAGTTAAGAGTAGTAGCAAAAGGCTCCTAACAAGTGTGATATAGGAGAGCAATCACACTCATTTCCGGAAAGTGTTTTGGAAGATTCTTTTCTATTGCCACTGTTAAACCTTGGGAGATAAAAATATGGTTTGACAACAGCAAAAATAGCAAGTAGAAAAGGGAAGAGGAGACAGCAGCAACTAATGAGCTTCACATAAATATATGCAGAGGCAATTAAGCAATGTTAATTACTATAACGGCAGTTAATTGACTATAATTAGATATTTTAAGCCACTGAATAAAACATAGTTAAGATTAATTTTATTGAGATTAATTGTAAATAAGGATAGATTAACTCTGTGTTTTGACAGGCATAAGAAGTAGTTCTGCAAATTGGGGAAGAGCATGGCCATCAGGCCAAAAACCATAGACCATCCTAGTGTCGTACCTCAGAATCATCTCCTCAATAAACATGACTTTTCAAACCCAAACACACAGGAATCTTTAAGAAAAACAAACAGCTTGCAGAGATTAAAGAGCCTTTTGTCCTTTTTCATGTGCATTCCTTTTAACAGACTAAATTAAGTGAGTCTGCTGTACGTTTTTAGGAAGGAACATTTCACACTGAATGGAAAAAATGTTCTATCACATACGAAATTCTTGCAGCTGTGCGGAACTTGGTCCAGATGGTTTAAGACTATAAAACAAGACCAAATGATAGGCAGTAGGCCTTCCGAAGATTATGCGATAAAGTAACAACCTTTTATTTCCATTCTTCCCCCATTTCTACTTTGTATTTTCCAACCAATTTATTTATTTTCTGATATAATTGTGTTTCTTCAAGAAAGTCTCGAGAAGTATTGCTCCTACTAAGTGCTAGAAACTAAACATAAAGAAGAATGGAAAGAGGCCTCATTTAACAGACATCAGCTAAGTCAGTCAGCTAGAAAACTCAGTGATAGCCATGACAACAATATATGTAAATGACAGCACTTGATTATTACTGTCAAAAACGATGATTTCTAGAAGTACTTCTTAGGAAAATGTTGCTACATGAAAAATCTCTTCCTTCCCATGCTTTCACACCGACCTAATCCATGCATAGTGTTTTAGAAAATTAACACAGTCCTCAAGAATGCTGAACAAATCACTACTAAGAAAGGGACATCAATTGATTTTGAAATAAATCAATAGGGGTTTAACATAATATTTTAAAGCAGCAGAATGTTTATACCAAGCACAAACACATATATTATATCCCCAATACATCACAGCTTTAATAGAAGGAGAGCTTTACACTACTGACCCTGGCTCTACACTGCCTCACAACTTCTGTAGGGCACCTTTAGTCTTTATAACGAAAAACCTAGAATGGTCTGTGGAACAAGACTACAACAAGCCATTCTGCAGTGAAAGATTTTAAATCATCCAGCCTCTTCTAATAGACTTGAGACTTATTGAGGTAGAAACCATAAAAAATGAAGAAGGGAAATTTAATCCCTGAAATATTGATTTGCACATTAATATCATATAGGCAGAGGGCAATTTGGCTTCGTGGAAATGACACATTGTCGACCCTTGGTGAAGTCAGAGCCAATCTAACTGCTGAACATGTCTGAACCTCAAGAGTTATTAAGGGCTTCCCTTCTTGCCTTTATGACTTTTCTTCAGCCTACCAATGCAATCTTAAATGTATTATCTTTAAGAAATAATTGTAAAACCTCAGGGGTTTTCCAGTTAATGGAAGGGAGGCCAAACCACATCAGATTCTGAAATGCAACATTAAACCCTTGCAATCAACAAAACCACCTCAATTCTCATCCATCCAGTGCAGGATCTAATATTGTTATTACAGATAATCAGATTTCATTGTGTAAATTTAGGCTCATGGTCAGAATGGAAGCAGTAAATTCTGCAATATTAAACAGCAATTTTCTTAGCCTCCTTTCTGTTTTCACTTGCTGTTGCAGCACCTTTAAAATAATCCAACTAGCTCAAAATTAATGCATAGAGCTGGGCAACTCTGCCAAAAACTGCCAAAGATTACAATAGAACCCAACAAGGTTCCCTGTTTTTAACTTTAAGTGGCAACTTTCACTTCCCAGACCCAGAGCCTCTGTTTCTGCCTCACCCCACACTGGGTGCTGTGACTGTGACTTACACAGCTGGTTTACCTGACCTTTCTTTGTTCCTTGGGTACATTTCACTTTTCAGATTTATGGTACTACCCTCATATTTCATTGACCCTATCTCCATCGCTATAAAAAAAGGAAAACAGATGAATAAGAGTTTACTTTTTAAATACAAGAGCAGGCAGCTATTGAATAAACACACACCGATGCTCTCCACAGTTTACGCCATAAATATTAAAACCATTAAAAATACAACTGTATGGACCTTATGATCCCTGCACTGAAGCCAGGTGCCAGAGGTTAAAACAGCTGGCTAGCTGTATTTTATTTGTGTGTGTCTTCCTGCTGCTTGGAACTCCAGCCCTTGAATAATATCAAACATTCCCTCAAGAATTTACTTTTTATTTTCTTTAAGATGAGGAAAGAGAATCTTCAATTTCTTTAATATGCTTCTCGGTGGAGAAGAAAAACTCTAAAAGCACAGTCACAGAAAAAGTGAAATCATTCCAAAGATTCCCTTTCTGCTTTATTTAAACCCATCCTTTCCAACAAATACTGTACACACCATTCTTTTTATTCTTCAGTTAGAAAAGAGAAAAGAGCAAAAAAAGAGAGAGAGAAAGAAAGAAAGTCGGAGCTTGCTCTGTCAGTTTTGTCAGTAAATATGAAGTAAAGCAAGTGTGGATAGCAGCGGAGAGTGCTACATACCCGGGCTGTGTTTTTGCATTGCTCTCAATGGAAGCGATCGATGCCCGTGTCACTGTCGCGTCCCAATCGCAGCCAAGTCTCAGCTTTAATCTAAGCACCAACCG
>LOEQ01004864.1:0-21099 GCA_001685075.1 Bramus lutescens | reverse complement strand
CCGCCTCAGCGAGTGGCAACTGTGTCCTTGCGCCCGCTGGCCATCTAACTGCACTTTCTCTTCTTGGAATGAGTTCCTGTCTGAGATTTAAAGTTCTCTGCAAAGTGCTTCTTTGTCAAGGGACTGCACTGCTGGAACGAAGACTGGGATGCAGGGGGGCAGGCAACCGAACCCCTTTAAACACTCCTCCCTTTTTAATTCCGAGTCCCTCCATCCAACCCGGGGTGACGTCTTGTGTGAATAACGAATTCTGGAAGATTTTCCTTTTTGGCACGTGCAGTTTGCTTCCGAGTTATTGCCTAGCGGTCTCTCATCCTCCCCTGTGTCTTCTGGCTTTCAAAGGTCACTGTTTCACCAGGCCACCCTTTCTATTCTTTCACTGGCTCTGGGCCCCGAGAGCTAGAGGGAGAGCAGGCTTAAGACCTCGTCCCTTTTCTTCTTCTAGCTGACGCGGCTGCCTCAGAAATCGCTGTGGCCGCTGCCTCTTCCCGCTTTAATCCCAGACCTCCAGTCATTGGGCAGCTCCTTAGAGGCAAGAAGTCAACACCATGGCAACCCGACAAGCCTATCAAATCACCGGCTGACATGACAGCAGCAACACCAGCAGGCAAGAATGGGCTGGGCGGAAGAGCAGACTGGCCATTGCACTCACGTACATGGCCTCACAGTGGACAGCAGCTGCTGGCCGCCAACTCAGGCTACCTGTGTACACCACTGTATATTCCCTTACCATACTACTTAGTAGTTCTGGAAGAGGATGAGACGAAATGGGGGTGTTTGTAACTCAAAGGAGTCCCAATTCTAGAAATTATAAACCAAAGCTATCTGCTTGCAGCTCCAGTAACCCACAAATACAGTCAATGTAGTCTCAGACATGTAAAGGGCCAGCCCCAAAGCCTAAGGTTCTTTGCCAGGTCTGTCGTTTGCTTTATCAACAAAAATGAAACATTTCGTTCTGGAGGTCTAAAAGGATAAAAAAATAATAATTACATTTGACCAAAAAATGCAGTTGTCTGCCAATGTTGTTAGGTGAGCTGTGGCTCAACACTAAGCTACTTTATGATGGATTTGGAAATGACCTAAACTTTATCTGAAGCTGTCTTTGCTTTTTCTTTTCATATAGTATATGTTGCTATGTAGTGTGAGTTCTAGAGAGTCTCCATAAATGGAAGAACCGGAGGAAACTTTAAAGAAAAATGTATGTGTCACCTCCTGCAGCACTGTCTGGCCTTTGGAGCTCCACATTTCTTAAGAAACTGATGGTTATTCCATTAGGAAAGAAAACATATTACGAACATTGCACGGCATTGCCAACTGTGAGCAGGTTGGAACCGCAGTGTTCACTGACAAGCTGGAAATCAAGACAGGCCTTTTTGAGAAATCCATAGCACATTATTTCCTTTTAATTCAAAGTATCCTTGTGAAACCTTTGGCAAATATTTGTACAAGAATCTAAAAGGGTGTTATTGGGTATATGTCCCCCAAGGATCTCTAACTTCATTGCTTTATGAGTTTCCCTCTTGAGGTTGGATAGACTAAGGAGAGAACGCCATTTAAAAATAGAGTTCATGTGTCTCATTGAGGAAATATCGTATGAATTCTAAAAATTTACACATAAGTTCCATTAAATGTGATGTAAACAATACACCAAATAAGCAATTTTTATTTTATCCACTTTCCTAATAAAGGCTTTCAGTGTGTGAGAATTTAAATTTTACTTGGCATGCATAGAATACTGGAGAACTGGAAAGGCTCAAGAGAGCAATTGCCAGGTGAAGAAGGAAAGCTGGACAGAGGCAAGTTTTGAGCCTTAAAAAAAATTCAATGGAATCTTGACCTTGATATCCTGACTTGCTCTATTCTTCCTTGTTGATGCATACCAATATTAAAGTATCACATTTAGATAATGTAGTTTATTAAACACCAAAATATGCATAACAACTCCTGGAAAAACAGCTCACAATACACACAGAGAGACAATCTTCATGAAAAGTGTGGTATTCTCTGAACTGGAATCCTAAAGATATTCAGATAACATTGTCATGTTTCATGTCACTATGCAATGTTGCTCAGTGAAGATCTGCCAAAAACAGAACTGAAATTTGGTTACAGTTTAAATGGATACTTACTTCCAAGTTAGTGTTATCCTTAAATGTGTGTGGCTAAATCATCTTATACTTGAGTGGTTGCAGTGTGAAATACATGAAGAAGAAACATACCATATTTTAAATTAAAATATATTTGTTTACTCTTTTTTCACAGAACCAAACCTGTAAATAGAAAATGTTTTAAAGATAACTCAAGTGTTCAAAATATTTCAACATATTTTGGCTTCTATAAGAGTAAATACATACAGAATATAAAGTAAATGCTGAGAATTGTTGTTTTGTTTAATGGTATATCCAAGTTACTGAAAACTTCAAATACTTTAGGATCTGTAATATTACAAGTATATATACATATGTTATTCAAGTCAAGGGAATGTATTTATATTGTCACTAAAATGTTCATTTATATACATTATATATAATTATTAGAGATGTTAAAGTGGTAAAATAAGTAGTTTAATATCTTTAATTAAGCCAAAATGCCCAAGAATTTTAATAATTCCTTTTAACTTTTGATGTATTAACATTAAGTATTTTCTTTTATAAGTTTTTCATTTGAGAGTGATTGAAAATTTAAAGAATCTTTTGTATATAATGAATGCATTTACTTGTAATCATGAGTCAATTTTACTATCTCCTTTATAACAACACTCACAGATTATATGATATCTGGCTATTTAGGCATTTCATCAGAATGCTATATAGTGACTAGTTAGCCCTACATTGAGATATTTACATTCAGTGGAATCTCCTGGTCCCTTAGTGTTTTCACTGCATACACTATGGTAATGAACAACATGAGGAATTAAATGCTGTTTAAATGCTGCACTAAAAATTATAATGCAAGAATGCATCACTCATTTTCAGCCGGGTGGAGAGCATCTACATAGAGTTCATTCTTCACCTTACCTGAGTAAGTACTTTAACTTAACATAGGAGACACACCTAGAGGGGTAATCCATTGAGCTTAATAGGAAGACAGTTAATAACCTTTATTCATCCTCATGCGCTATCAATCATGGCTGTCACCAGTCTGCTGAATCAAAGCAAAAGTGTTCTTCATAGATGACTGATTACAAACGCAAAATCACAAGATCCATCTTCATGGTCACTTTTATTATAGTCATTTTTAAACTGACAGCAACCTGCTAAGTTTCAGCACACTGGGCATCACAAATAGTGTCACTCCGTGCAGCTAAGCATGAGAAGAGGTTGGCTGGATTATACTTCAAAATAATTAGGCCCTCAATCCTTTGTGGCCTAGGAAATGGTAGTCATCTCCTAGGTTCTTTTGCCTCCCCCTAACTGCTATGATTGCGTTGAGTTGTTAGTTTATAATTTAGAAGATAGTCAGTGTTTTCTTGTGAATTAGGCACTGGGAATCAAATATATCTAGTTGAGAGTTGCAGATAACTTTTTGGTCTAGAGCTTCTTTTGAGCTTCATGGCAACACCCCTCTTGCTCTCAGTTACTATGGGTTTCATTGTATAACTGAATATGTGTGGATGTGTATGTATGTGTATGCATGCATGTGTGTGTACGTATGTGTGGACTGCATGTAATTAGTGCTCCTGCGATCTATGTAGTGATGGTCTGAAGGGTTTCCTCCTGTGGAAGGAAGGCACTTAATGTCATCACTTGAGCACCACAGCACTGACATTACTCAGTCTGTAGCTATAGAAATCCACAGTCCTCAAGGTGGCTACAATATAAAGTACCAGGGAGCTGTGTAACTTCTTGACATGCAGTTCTTTATCTTTTCATTTCTATCTTAAAAACGACACATTTGAAAAACAAATATAGAGAAAAATTAGAGGTTTCCCAGTTATATCTGACACAAATGATAAAAAACTTTGTTCTTACTTAGATTCTTGATTATTATGATTCAGACACCAGAGTTTCATGCTTATTTCAAAATATTTTCTAAGACTTTGGAAATATTTTATAATACAATAAGGCATATGTAATATATGTTTATATAGGGAAACTTTGTGGGGAGTATTAAAGACTTAATTTTCATGCACATATTGTGAATAGCTTGTTTCATAGTTCATAAAGATCTCAAATGATTTAAACTTTAGTTTAACAATTTTATTCAAAAGACCTTATAAATATCTTTGTAGGATTTTCTTACATCAAGTGTTCATTTTCTTTTTGGAGACTATAAACACTTCTACATAAATTGAAAGAAAGAGCAAGGTAAGAGATTCAAAAGGTTGCAAATTATTAATTTTTATATAACTGTTCATTTTCGATGAAGTTGCTATCTGACTCTATAATTCTGCAAGGACACTGATTTTTTGTTTCATTTCTCCATCCATCCACACACACACACACACACACACACACACAAACACACACAGTTTTATTTATTCTATATTGACAGTATAAATATTCATGTATATATGATATATATGTCTTTTCATGTGTGGTTATAGTTGGATAAAGTTACTCTATGTATTAAAAAGCTAATGTCAATTAATACTGATTTCTTTAATATTGTACTCAGCTTATGTACATTTTTCTATTCCTATAGGTACAGTAACTAAAATATTAGAAAATAAATCTCAACTAGTGATCTAGCTTATTTTGAAATAAACAAGTGTGTCTGAATTTGAGTAGATATATTTATTAGTTGATATTTTAAAATACTCCTACTCTATAAAAACAATAACAAGAATACCTGTATGAGTAAATGCATTAGATTAATTGAAATGTTTACATAGTTTAAGAGTTTTGTAATGACATCAGAGCCATGGAATAATCACATTAGTGTTTTCACTTGCTGATTTTAAGTTAAGCAATAAAAGCAGAATGCCTCCTAACAAAATGCTGTGTGTATGTGTGTTTAGTTTGGATACACGAAGTTTTTATTTCTAAAATTCTAAAATGAATAACATCTCATAGAATTTAGTGTTATTTCATTTAAAATAAATTTTGATGTAAAGTATACTTTTTGTGTTAATTATGCTTATCAAAATGTGGCCAGAAAGAAACACTGGAAAGTTTCAGACTTGTGAAATTTTTACTGTAGCCAAATCATCTTTTCATGTCATCTACATTTCTAACATCAGTGTAGATCGCTATTATCAAACTTTAACATATATCATAATGTAAATATCCATAAGGTTGTTAATGATGTGAGACTTGCAATCCTACTCGTCTATAAATGGAACTTAAAATATTGAGAAATAGCGAAAAGAACTTTCTCATATATTAAACAAAATCAAGCAATTAAAAACTCTGTCTTTCAAAATTTACACTAAAATGTCATTGTTTTAAGAATTTTATGTCTTGATATGATTTAAAATCATCACCCACTTATACTCAAATATATTACCTGCTAAAATAAGAAGTCTTTTGAGGAAAATATTTAGTTTTTTTTTTACCTGAAGTATTTGATTGCTTTGTTCCTGTTAGTTTCTGAATTTCATGTCAATTTGCCGTCATCGCTTGTGCTAACATTTATTTTCTTCAAAGTATTTTATATTTAAGTGCAAACATTAAGCAAATGATTTTATTTAATAAAAAATAAATAGACTAGCACAAAGCCCTTTTAGCTGGTGGAACTTATTTCTTCATATCAGTACATAGCAATCAGAGAATATTTCAAACTGTAAAAGCTAAATTTTCCACATTTTTCTGGAATTTGTGTTTGTGCATTATATACAGTATGCACATGCATGGAGACATATACAAATGCTGTCATATTTAGATGGCTGACTTCTTGCAAATGGTGCTGCACACAGATATCCCAGTGCTGATTGCCATGCCTGCCCTTATGCAGCCTGAATATGCAGCTGAAGCATCTCTCTCTCTCTCCTAGGCTGCGATTTTCCCTTGGCACCTGAATTGGTCTTTGTTGAACCTTTGTGATAAAAAAGGCTGTTATGTGAGTGTCAGCTTGCAATAAATGTGTGAGAAGACGGACAGACTGGCCATCTTTTAGCCTGTCTTTCTTGCCTGGGATTCAGAGTCCCAGCTATCCACTACTGATATTTAGAGAGAAAAGAAAAGGAAGCAAAGGTCACACAAAAACCGCCTTTAACCTTTTATAGTCAAAAAGAGAAAAATCTTGAAAAGACTTATAATTACTTATTATGTAATTTAATTTTAACTGCTTCTCAAAATTAACTTTAAAAATGATGTTATTATTTCTTATGTCTTTACTTAATGTGATCATTTTGTTTACCTCTCACTTTTGTTTAAAATCTTATCTGTGCAGTCCTTAAAATTCTCCAGTACTAAAATTCATGTATTTTCTGGCATTCCTATCCCCAAAGCTTTCTGTTAAGTCATTCAATAAAGTTCTTAGATGCATTTTATGAAAACAGAATATTTTAATCAATGTACCTTTTAAAAATTTTGTCTGCTTCAGTTTACAAAGAAATAAGCCAGTAGACTTACTGGGTGCTTGCTTGCATGGATTTTGGGATGTCTAGTGCTGGTTTCAAGTGAAACATTAGGCTAATATAATAGAGATAAATACTCATTTGATAGGTTGACTTTAATGTGCAAACCTTCACTTAAGCATTGCACAAGCCCTGAAGACTTTTAAAGCATCGCAGTTTATTTTGCAATATTTGCACAATCAGAGTAGTATTATATTGCCTTGTTATTTCAGAATATTAAATTTCACATTCAGATTTTCATTTGAGTTTTCCTGTTTTAGACATATCTAAATATCATCTTATTAACTATCATAAACTAGTAGTTTAAGGTGGGGGCGATTGTGAAATGTAAACACTGCTTCTCGATTTTACAGCATTGCCATCGAAGAGAAAGAGGGACTAGTGTCACTTTACCCCAAACATTTCCCTGTTATGATTATAAGAAAAGATCAGATGCTGTGGCAATTTTTTTCATATGTGATCTTTCTTTAGAATTATTTTCAAAGACAACTGTTCTTTGCCTTTATTTTCATCTCCAAAAAGCATTACATTTTGCTTCATTGTGAAATATTTCTTCATAGCATATCTTAGTTTAATTCACTTTTAGCAAAAGAAACACCCAGACTCAATCTGGAGACCTCCTTCCAACATAATTTGGCTGGACCTTTTCTTAGTAAAGGTTTTCTGGTTTTCATTTTCACTTCATATTCTCAAATAAAAGATCCTTTGTTGTCTACCATTTGATTGGACTTAATGAAAAACACTCCATTTTAACTTAACAGTATTTCCTTTTGAATTTATTATATTTAAGAACACTGTCAAGAATCAAACATTTAATCTCAGGTTTTTATATTTCAAAATATATTACTATCACATGGCTCTGTGAGGTGATGTAAAAAGTACACCGAAAAGATTTCAAAAGGAAAAGCAAAAGCGAAAAAAGCTTGCCTTCATTTTAATATGAAACTAAATACTATGGCTAATGTGCGGATTGGGTTCCGCAGCTGACTGTAAAGAGTAACATGTGACAGGGTGCCAACAGCAGAATCGTGCAGTATTGACTAAATGAGCTTCACTGATTTGTATTGAGGCTAATATCTTCTTTAAACAATTCCGTGTAAATTGTGCGTATAAAGTCATTGGAAGCTATTTCTCAGGACAGCCTTGCCGGCTAGCTACCTGCTGGAGTGAGGAAGATAATCAATAGGAAGAAATAGAGCTGAGCATGAGCCTGGAAAGCCGCGGAGCAGTTAATGCTGATAAAAGTAGATGATGTCAATATTTGGGAATAGCACAACTCTGGGATAATAGACAAAAGAGAAGTGCATGTGTTGTAGGGCATCCAAACGGGGACAAAATTGAAGTCTAAGTGGCAGATGATGCTGTAGGCTGCAAAAGACATTCTTTATTATAGGCATTGTTAAATCTCCACTGCAATTCAAACACAGAACAGGATGTCGTATAAAAAAGGCACCTAACTTTATCAGCAGTTTAAAGACCCCTTCTTCAGTGGTCAATTGATTTCTGCTGTTTTTATATCTCATTAAAAATTATTCTTGAGAATTTCCTAAGTGCCTTCCAAGATATGCAAAATAACATATAAAAAAGAAAATGAAAATATGCTATCAGTCTGAGGGTGGTTCCAAACGTGTAAACAAACCTCCTTCCACACCTCTGTGTACATTTGTGGTTATAGAAGACACCTTGTTTTTGAAAGATAGTAGACTAATTGGAAGTGAGGTAATAGTATATTTTTACTAATTTATTGCTAAAATTCAGTTTTGCTCGTCCTGTCAGGTGATGAAATTTCATTCTTCAGTGCTGATCTTTCTGTTGATGTATTATGACATAGTCTGTCAACATGAACAGATACGGGGAGGGAGACTGGGTGACTGAGGCCCAACCTACACTGTGCTCATCTCGAATTTTAAGCATGCTAGTGTGTTCGAATATAAAAAGTAAGACTGTGCTGGCTTTAGATGCTATTATCTCTGTAAAATTTTAGTCCAAACAAATCAGTTGGACCACGGCAATGTTCCAAAGATGAATGAGGGAGACAATTTCAAAACGTGTTCTTTAGAATATCTTCCTTATAATGCTGTTTAACATCATAAGTTTATTCCTTAATAAAATAGACACCATTTGCAAATTACTCAGCAAAACCTAGCAATAAATTCAGGTGCATATGATTATTCAAGGTAACCGTTCCTCCCAAATTAAACAATTCTATAGCCATGACATTGCTTTTATTGTCACAGACGTTTGGTGTCAGATACATGGGTTAGATCAAACATACAATTCTCTGGGTAGCTAAAATAGCATCACCTGACATACATATACATGTATGTATATTTAATTGAAATTATGTTACCAAATGTTGTTAGAAAGTCAAATGCATTTACCTTTACCTGATCTTTTTTTCAATATTTTCAACCCATGGACATACAAGATAAGATGTTCATTTTGTGCTTTTGTTTTTGGAGTAGCTACTTATTTTGAAAAGACTATTTTCAGCTTTACTAAAACACACATTAATGTTATTACTCCAGCATTCCACATAATAATTGCAAGAACTTAAGAGTGTAAATATACCATCTTTGTTAAAATAAAAATATTCATTTAAAAATTCTAATATGTTGCTAGCCATCCCATCTTTTCATCTTAAATACAGAGAAATAAAATATTCTTATTTATTATTGAATTCTAAAGAAGGTTTCATTTCAAATAAAGTATGAATTTTGATTTAGAGACACAGAAGAAGTCTTTTAAGATCTATACTTCAGCTAATTTGTTAATCTTGTGCCACTTTCAGCATTTGTCACACATATAGACCAGGAAATTGGCTCCGTCTCATTCTAGCTCTGTATTGAATTAAAAACCTCTACTGCAAAGAGGAGCATGATGTGGGGAAAGAATAAATTTAGTTCTTTCTTTAGTAATGCACATATATTTCCATACATTTCACATCCTAAGGGAGCCTATGAATGCATTCAATAAATACACAACTATAAAGTATAATTCCAGAAAAAGGAAAGGTCTACATCTTTTTTTCTTGTTTTAATATGCCATTTTAAGTCTGAACACTTAAGATTAAATATTTTTATTCATTTATTTTGCTTTTCTTTTAGCAGACACTTTCAGCATTAGAGATAAATCTTAAATAATGAATTTCAATTGTTCCTTCCATTTGGATGATGTTAGCAAGTTTAGGGAGAATCAAATTATATATCAGCAATGACAAATTGAGAAAATGTTTTATTTATTTATTTATTTTTGCCATTTGAATCTAGATGTGTATTCAGCCTGGCTAATTCAGTAGACATATGTAAAGTATTTATGCACACACAGGGGAAGGAACACCTACTCTTATTTCATTTGTGTAGGCCAACAGGCAAAATAGTTTTCAACCACACATCCTAATAAAGAACAACTTTGTGCACAGTGGGTGTGTTTCTCTTCAGATTAGTTAAACTGAGATCTGTCCCGCAGGTGATGGAGATTTCTAGCTGACTAGAAAGATAGACTTCCTAGTATGTGCAGTTCACCATACTTCCTAGTGTCTGGATCTCCGAGTGCATTTCGAGGAGACAGGGCGATGCAGTAGATTTATGATAGCTTCACGAAAACAGAGCTAGCAAAGATTATGGCGTAGTTGTTTAGAAATACGGTGAACTGAAGCTTCCTGATTTACACTGACGTATATCTAGATGAAGCCTTCATTTGCAAATTGCTTTGTGGAGTTATCTTTTATTAAATGTTTGATAGACACTGAAATGTACATATCTATTTTAAAGCATACCAACTATGCTGCTATTACTTTTGCAAGAATTCTGTTAAGCACTTTTAGGTTAGAATTTCTTTCATTAATGTAGTTAAAATTTTATAAATACCCTAAAATAACATCCAGGGACATAATCACATCAGGTTAAGAAATATATTTTATGAAATTTCAAAGTTAGCGTTCAATTGTGAGGAATTTGGAAAAGTCAAAATAAATTTGCAGAGTGAACCATTAAAATGTTTGTATTCTTATTCTATGATAAACAAATAAGCCTTAAAAGAGTGCCTGCATTGGCCAGGCCCAAGCCCTTGCTCGCCTGTGCCTGTCTCCCCTGATCTTCACTAGCTAGCGTCAACCACATAGCTCTTCCTTTTTTATTTTATAAGACCAGGAACGATACTCCTTGACTTAGTACTGAAATCTTAGCAAATGCCCAGGCAGCTCTTTCCTATGGAGGTCTTATCTGCCTACCATCAGAAAGGAGAGCATGCAGGACCCAAGCAAGTCAGTACTCAACCTTTCTTCTATCTTATGACTTAGTATTTTTTGATGCTCCCTCCCTCCTCCCTCCCTCCCTCCCNTTTTTTTTTCCTGATGGAGTTTCTCTGTATAGTTTTGGATCCTGCCCGGGAACTTGCCCGGTAGACTTTGCTGGCCTTGAACTCCCGGAGATCCACCCACCTCTGCCTCCTGAGTGCTGGGATTAAAGGCATGCATCACCACTGCCAGGGGCTGCTTTCCTTTTAATTATCACAATAGCTTGTGATATTATCTTTCAAATTTAGGGGACCCACAAATTGTTCTTTTCAAATCCACATACCAATTTATATTCTCCCTCTTAATCTGGGAAATAAACGTGTGTGTAAAGATGATTAGAGAATTGGGAACTAGATTCAAGATCTGGGAAATATTGTAGTCATAGACACTTTAAGACCCTCATTCTGTTGGTTTGATTATCCTTGTATTTTACAGCTTGGGGTTCAGATGCCCAAAGCTGGGATTGTATAAGTGGGTGTTTCTAGAAGCCTCTCACATGAATTACTGGGTGTCCCTACCACCTCCGGCGTAAAATTTTCTAACAGACAGTAGCTGACATATTGGGAGAATATGCCTCAAAATATCAGATAACCTTTTTCCTTTAATGTATGTTTTGAAGACTTCCTTCTAGTTGCGCTTTTCCTCTCTCTTTCTCTCTCTTTCCCTCTCTTTCTTCATCCCTCTTTCCCCCTCTCTCTAAAGGGGGATTTGCTGAAAACAAACGGGAAGTATATAAAACATTTTTTTTGCTATTGGCCTAAACTCTTCATCAGACCATTAAGCCACCACCCCCTCTCTTCCTTCCTCCCTCCTCTCACCCTTTTTCATTCTCTCCTTTCCTATTATCTCTATCTTCCTTCATCCTCCCTCACCCCCTTTTTTTTTTAAAGTCATTGCAAAATCCACTTAAAGTGTGATTTGCTCCTCAATTAATGTTTGAAGGTTTGTGTGGAGTTCTTTAGGTTTTCTCTGTCCTGCGTAACTGTGCACACCCCAAATAACCCCTTCTCCCTGCAGATCAACACTAAACAACTATTATTCTCTTCCTGGCATCGTCAATGAACTGAGCTAAGATAGATATAACATTCCTGTCCCTTTGTGGTGCCTGAATCTGTCTCACATAGCATACCCCCCCCTCCACGCCCAGGGTAACTGGGATATCTTCCAGTGTTTAGTCATTATCCTCCTTGACAAGATAACAGGGAGGAACCTCTTTGGAACATTGCACATGAATTAAACCCGTTCATTAACTAGGAACTTGGAAATGCAAGTCAAAAACAGCAAGAAGATTTAATTCTTATGGGAATCAAGGGGAAGGAAGCTTCCAGCTCTTGTTAAACATCGACAGTTCCTAAGAAACAAAGTTAAGGTTCCTGAATACACCCTGTACCAGCCACGGTGATAAGCAGCTCCCTAACGTTGCTGTGTTCATCCACACAGCTCCCCGCAGTGATACTCTTATTATCCCCCCTTCGCAGATGATAGAAATCGAGGCACAGAGAGGTCAAGTTCCTTGCACAAGTTTATAAAGCAGATAAGTACTAGAGATAGGATTCAACCACTTCCTTAAGTACTCTCAAGCTGTTTCCCTAATAGTCACTTAGCAAACGTCCTTCTCTTCAAATCCATGGGGATGAAAACATATCCTTCTGAGTTGAGGAGAAGCAGCCCTTCCCTGTCCTCCTCTAGTGCAGAAATAAGGAGCAAATGTGACTGGCTGAAGCCTGCTGACTTTGACTATTTGCTCTTAATAAAAAGTAGATGTGTCTAGAATTACAGCCCAAGGTAGGGATGTCAGACCAATGGGTGTGGCAGGTACACTCAAAATTACTTTTTGATACATTGGTCTCTAGACCCCCGTAATTACTGTATTATTTCACTGGATTTATACTGCATGATTAATTCATAGTTAATTATGATTGTTTGAATAATTATGGATAGATGATTTGTTCTGTTCCAAAGCTAGACTATTTTGAAGCCTGTATACAGATGCCTTGTGCTCCAGGATAACCTGAGTTTCACTCCCAAGATAGGATTCAGGGTCTAGTTTTCCGTAATTTCACTAATCCTTTTTTCTGTTGCATTTACTTTTGTACATAAAATTCTTTCACTAAAACTTCCTTGTTTCAGCATTCCCATGTAGTGATAGGGGAGCATGGGCTTGCTTTTCGTCCGGCCCAGCTCCCGCACGGCTATATATACCCCAGAATAACAACACATAAACTGTATTCATTTAAGCACTGCCTGGCACATTATATCTAGCCTCTTCTTGGCTGACTCTTATATCTTGCTTAACTCATTTCTAATAATCTGTGTACCACAACGAAGTGGTGGCTTACAGGGAAGATTCTTACCCATGTCCATCTTGGGCCGGAGCTTCATGTCTCTACCTCATTGCCTTCTTCCCAGCATTCTGTTCTGTCTACGCCCACCACCTAAGGGCTGTCCTATCAAAAGGCCAAGGCAGTTTCTTTATTAACCAATGAAAGTAACACATAGACAGATGACCCTCCTACATCACTACCAAGAGCTTCAGATGATATGAAACTTTGCTACATATAATATGTGCTATGTTGACATCATACAGGCTTTCAGCTTCATTAAGAAATTGTGAAATGTACTTATGTAGAGAATGCTTTACAAATAGAGCTCAGGAAACATTAACATACATAAGTAAATATCTACTTTGATGAAAATCTGTGTTAAAGACCTTTCAGGTCTTTGATTCTCTTCATTCAAATTTGTTGCATTACAAATCACTTTATGTGTCTCCTGGGTTTCCAGTCACAGCTTGCTGGCACCTATGCTGGTGAAAACACAGGGCCTATGCTATTCCAGACAACAAAGGCAACACAGGAGAGAAACAGAGAAACAGGAACTCTGGGCTCTGGAGAAGACCATGAGAGCCAACTACAGTCCAATGTGCTTAGGGTGACTGAAACAGTGGCTAACATCTTCAAGTCTAATTTTCCTTTTGTGTAAAATAAATATTCTAGTAAAGAGAGAATCCTTAAGTGGTGAATTTTAAATATGCCTTGCAAGTGACACTTTATTAGGACTTGATTGTCTGTGACCCATCAATATTAAGTTCTAGAATGTGTTAGTATCTTTAAGTGTGTGTTTATGCTCAGGCTGTATAAATGACTAGACTAATAAATGCTAATAAAACTATTATTTTGAGGATTCTCCTAACAATCCAAAAGTAATCTCAAATATAAAAGGGAAATCTCCTAAAAATAAATTTATTTATTTAAAATAAATTTAAAATAACCTGACTTCATAATCCACTGAGTTTGCAAACATTACATTTTTAGATTCTTGATTTTACATAAAAATAGCCCACAAACAATATCTAAAATGCAGTTTAATTTTATTTTCACAATTGATATTAGAATTTTTACCTGTTGAGGTCGCAATCACAGAGATACCATTTTTATAAAACTTATAGTTTTATGAAATGTTTAATGTAGAAAAATATAACATAAGAACAATATGGGGAAAAGGAAAAGGCCAGACATTTAATTTATGTCATAGACTGAGAGTAGCATGCAGATTTCAGGCCCGTTTAAGCTCAGCGCCTGCCTTTATCACTCACATAGTGATGTGTCTCTCTGTATTTACTAATTATGGGAATGAAACAAAACGTGCTTTTTTTCCCCGAGATTGTATTGCCTGTTTGTAGTACCAGAACCAGTGTCTTCTCCCCCTGAAGTGAAGAGACTGCTGGTTGCCCTAATACAGAATTGCATGCCTGCACACATGAGACTTGTATAACAGAATCACAGAACGTGTGAACTAGTTTATAAATGTTAAGATCTATCAGAAAAAAAGTAATGTCTTCTTAGTGCATTATTTCAATTTTAAATGCTGGGTTTTTTTGTTTTGTTTTGTTTTGTTTTTCACTCTGTTGGGAAGTTTTATAAGTTCAGGAAAGAAAACACAGAAATCTTTCTCTTTAATACTGACAGGAGTCCCACATATCCAGTCTCTTCCTGGTTCTTTGCTTTGGGTGACTTGTGCCCTCGTGTGTGACCATAAGGGGCCCTTTCAATAGACAGTTACAGCAAATGATGGATGCCTTCATGGAGCTTTGCACAGACAAAATAAGCCAAGATATTTAGACTGATTTGGGAAGGAAGGTTTAGATACTCAGGACACAGAATGTCCAACCTTAGGGACATTTGGATGAAGCCTTTTAAAAAAAAATCAATAAAAAGACAATGAGAATGCTTAAATCATCTGCCATATTCATTTAGGAATAGAATGAGTTCTGGAGATAGTAAGTTAATATTACCTTATCTAAGATTTTCTGATAGCAATAAATAGATTCTTTTACCACATTGTTATTATTAAATTTAAACCAAATTTAATAGTCTAAGTTTTTGGAAGTGAAATTTGTTTTCTTTTTATACTGTTTCTTGTCAATATTTTTTAGCTATTTTCTTCTTACAAGACAATATTTCTTAATTAATTATTTTTTTTCAAATCCGTCTTTCTCATTTACATACCAATCCCAGTTCCCACTCCCTCCCCTCATCCCGTTCCCCTCACCTCCCCCCTCCATCCACTCCTCAGACCAGGTAAGGCTTCCCATGGGGAGTCAACAAAGTCAAGCACATTGTTTGGAGGCAGGACCAAGGCCCTCCCTACTCTATCTAGGCTGAGCAAGGTATCCCTTCAAAGAGAATGAGCTCCAAAAAGCGAGTAAAAGCAGTTCGAATAAACACTTAATAAACACAACATCCTTAGCCATCAGAGAAATGCAAATCAAAACGACTCTGAGATTCCATTTTACACCAGTCAGAAAGGCTAAGATCAAAAACACTGATGACAGCTTGTAGGAAGAGCAAGCAAAGTGAGGGAAATCTCCGACATTGCTGGTGGGAATGCAAACTTGTACAAACACTTTGGAAATCAGTATGGGGTTTCTCAGAATATTGGGAATCAACCTATCTCAGGACCCAGCAATACCACAATTGGGTATATACCCAAAAGATGTTTAATCATACTACAAGGACATTTGTTTAACTATGTTCATAGCAGCATTATTTATCATAGCAAGACCTGGAAACAACCCAGATGCCCCTGAACATCTGAAGAATAGATATAGAAAGTATTTTATAAAACCTTAACCTATGCTGCACATAGTTTCATTTGACTGCTTAAATTTTACTTCATATTCACTTTCAACAATTTTAAAATGGTAAATCTTTTAATATTTTCTTTTTAAATTTGAATTTTAGAAGTTTTGCCTTTCAGAGCTTGACAAACATAAAATTACTTATTTCTGACACTTTGACAACCATTCTGACTAGTTTTCTGTAGTTTTTAGAAAATACATTTTTTTTTGTGTTGGAGCACAACTTTAGCTCCTCCTTTACTGTATATGTATGCTTTTACGATTTAACCTTTGAGATTTTCATGCATGTGTACAATGCAGTTTTATTATATCCGATCACTCCTAATCATACCACATCATATCACTTACTTCTGCACCCCTAGTCCTCCAATACCCTTCCTCCCACATCTTCCTCTTAATTTCAGGTCCCCCAGATTTCAATCAGTGCTATGTTTATACACTACCATCAGTTCTGCCCATGCTGGCATGTTGACTAGCTTGATGGGGTTCAAGTTTTGAGACAAAAGAAACAACCGCTAATGCTCCCTGAGCCCAATGAATCTGTCGTGTTCAGAAGACACTATACAGCAGCAACACTCTCCTCTGTCTCTTGCACTCCTTCTGCCTCCTCTTCCACTGATGTATAGGATGGAATATGGTATAGATGTCCATTTAAGGGTGAGTACTCCACAGTCACTAATTCTCTGAACTTTGACTAAGACATCTGTATGAATATCTGCCCACTGCAAATAGAAGCTTCTGTGATACTGGCTGAGAGCTGTATTAATTTATGGGTATAAAGATAAGTATTTAATAAACAGTTTGATACTTCATCCATCATAAAAATAATAGCTATAATCTGGTATTCAGATCAGAATTTTTCAATAGTATTCACAATTAAGAGTTATATTTATATTATTAATTTTTTGAGACTAGGTCTCACATATTCAAAGCTGGCCTAGTGTTTCCAATGTATCAAAAGTTGGCTCTGCGCTTCTTATCCTCTTCTTTTACCTTCAAAATGTTGGGGTTATAGACATGAGACACTGCACCAACCTTAAAATTTAGAATTATTTAAATATTAAAAGTAATTTAAAAATGAATAATTTAAATGATTATAGATAACTTAGTTGTTATTTGAACCCTATTGAGGCTTTTGATTTATTCCACCAAGGCAGGCTGATAGTCCCCAGAGAAATATGAAGGGAACAATAGTCTTCAGCTCGCATGGATTGTCAGCTCCTCTTCTATTGCTGGAAAAGGTAACAGAACCTTAAAACTGCATCCAAACTAAACATCCTTGTGATGCTGATGGCATCATGGTTACCCCCAATGTTACCAAATTTAACCAATTTGAAGTTGCTTTTTAGAGGTCACCGTCTTCAGAAGAGACTAAACACATTAGTCATTACTTCCTGGACAGTGATGACTTAAATTTACTAATACCTGGGATCTCAATTCTACCATCCTCAAATTTCAGTTGTGAGAATAAAACAGTTGAGTAGAAAGCAATTAGTTCTGCATCCCAGATCAGTTGCAGCAGTGGGTCAATAAACATTTCAGGCATCATCAGTGTGGGGAATTGAATAGTCAGAAGAACCAGTGTTTATGAAGAGACGATAGTGGAAAGGTTGGTGGTAGACAACTTTTCACCATGACCACTCTGCAGCAGCCCAGTTGTTGGAAACAAGGATTTTACATCGGAGCCATGGTATCAATTCATGGCTCCATTCTCAATATTGCTCATAATCCAGCTAAGAGCTCTGCTATCAAGTGCTCCAAATCTTCAGCTCAAGTTATGACTTCAGCGGAAATAGGAACTTTTTCAAAGCATCTTCCCACATCTTTTATCATTTTTATGCTACATATATTTGCACCAAGTACAGGGCTGCATCCATTTATTTATTTATTCATTCATTTATCTGCCCACTTATTTATTTATTTATTTATTTATTCATTCATTCATTCATTCATTCATTCATNGACTGGATTTCTCTGCGTATCTGCCCTGGCTATCCTGGAACTCATTCTCTAGACCAGGTTGGCTTCAAGCTCACAGAGGTCCACCTAAACCTATCTCCTGAAGGTTGGGATTTAAGGCATGAGTCACCACCTGTGGCCATAATCTAAATTTAAACCTAATTATTATTAGTTTTCTTGTTTTATGTATTACTGTAACTTTCAGGGTTTTTTTTTTTTGTATTTTATTGATTTTCCAGATGATGGCCACGCTTCCATTGGACAAAATTAGCATCTCTCACTAGATTTTACCTCCTAACTGGTTGGTTCACTGAACACTGGGTAAAGTGGTGTTCTTTCAATGACCAACATCTGAAAACAGGGTGAGTGTTTAGTCCTTGCTTTCCACAATTCTGCTTAAGATCCTCATCTTCTCTCATGTTGTCATCTCACTTCTTCTCATTTCTGTGTGCTCCTTTGTTCATTAGTTCACCAAGAACTTTCACCTAATGTATTTGTCAAGGATCTTAACGAAATAATTCTAAACAATGCACTGACTCTTAAAAGCGACTCAAGGAAAACTAAAGAGTTCCAAGGGCAGTTTAATCCATTACTGAAAGAATACAGAAGAACATGACCCTCAACTAGACTGTAAGAGTCAAATACTCCTGGGCACAAAAGGTGAGCATTTGTTTTTATTCCTATATGCATAAGAGTTGACCCAGATACAATCTAAATACATAACAGGAGCTGTAAAATCTCAATCACTAGAGAGTGTCACTAGAGCTATCAGTAAAGGAAGATGAGAATTTCAGCAAGACACTATGATTCCATTATTGCCTGTACTGTACTTTATTTGAGTGTTTAATAAGTTTATGAAGATAAAGTACCTATTCCTTTCTGTGCATAATGTGATTATATTGTCAATTTATTAATAAGATTAAACAAAACTGCAGGGAGGTAGACGAGCACATAATAAGAAATTTGTTTTACCAGAAAATATATTACAAATTCCATTGGTTAATTCATAAAATGTATTAGCTGTCTTCTTAGAAAATTTGGGCAGTGTTTAGCAAGAATGGTAAAGAAAGAATTAAGCCAGTAATAAAGATCAAGAGAAGTTAAGTTGCTATACTGGCCTGTGAAAAAAGATTCTAACAGAACCTGAAGTTGCAAAGTTAGGTGCCAGGACCACAACAAATCTAATCATAGGACTGGGGATGAAGTGCATTGGTCCAGACTTAATGATCATCCTTGGAGGGCAGTGACTGCAGACAAAGATAGAAATTGATCTGAAGACATGATCTAACAGTATGCATAAGACGTATTTATTGCCTAAAAATATTCTATCTCTCAGAATCTCCAGACCATTATATGGAGATGACAGTAGGTTATGGACTAAGAGCTGGATAATAAAAAGGAAGATATAAAAGATAGGGAAACCTTAATTTGTCAAAGTTTAAAAATAGTAGACTAATTATGAGGCAGTAAGGAAAAAATTAGAATAGAAAATTTTCAAAGAAGCAGGACATGTGCCTTAATAACAACAAAATGATTTTTAACTTCTAAATGAATATACTTTACTACACTATTAACCATTATTGAAACTAGTAAAATGTGACCTAAATTTGAACCTTTAAAATAACTAAAAGTTGAATGTTGTTTATTATGCTTATATTTTCACAGAAAGAATATTATAGTTACATTCATATTATGTACATATTATTTAAACATAAAGTACACATATTATAGATAACATTTATACAAGTATATGTCTTAGTCACTATTTTATTACTATGAAAAGACACTATTGCCAAGACAATTCTTACAAAACAAAACATTTGATCTGACCTACGGCTATCTTTTAGTTTCAGGGTTTAGTTCATTATCATCAGGATAGGGGACATGGCAGTAAGCAGGAAAATATGCTGTTGCAAAAGAACCTGAAAGTTCTCCATCCTGGTCCACAGGCAGAGACAGGGAGAGACTCTGAGTTGGCATGGACTTTTGAAACCTCAAAGCCCATCGCAGGCAACACATTTCCTCCAACTAGTATACATTTTTCAATCCTTCTAATCCTTTTAAATAGTGCTTTTACTATTGACTAACCATTGAAATATATGAGCCTATGGATTGCAATTCTTATTCAAACCACCATAATATACATATGTGCATTTTCTTCAACTGCAGAGGAAAGTTTTGATTTAGAATTTGGAACCTCAATTCAGCTTTACAGAACCTTTGTGCAGCTTTTGAATGAGAAGCTTCATGCTGTGGGCTGACAAAAAGAAGCTCAACTTTTTGGGATGGCTGCATAAGGAAGAGATGCTTTTAAGTGAGAGAACTGAATATTTTGTTCATCATGTGGCTTTGCATCTTACTAAAATAAATGCTTAAAATGCATTTGATTCATTGGTTTTCTGCCTTTATAATTGTGAAAAGAAAGTTTCAGTCTCACTAGCCAATTTCAAGTGTTTATATGCACTATAATATCACGTGCGACCTTTCTGAAGGGTCTGATGATGAGCAGATAAGATCCTGGCCTCATTGTTGAGAATTCAGCTGAGAATGTGAGGAGGGAAAAGGACAGTTTTCATTTTAGTTGCTTATTAAAGTGTAGATTTTGTATATATTTATATGTGTGTGTGTTCATGTAAGTATGTGCAAGTTATACATTGTGTGTAAGTGGGTGAGAAGGCTACAGGTTATAATCAGGTATCTTTGTCTCCAAACAGACATTTAACCTACTGAGCCATCTCCCTAGCCATAGAAAAGCACATTTTATGCACTAAGGAAATGCAAGGCAGAACAAAGAATGGTGAATGCTTTGGATAGATGTATAAAGAATTAGTAATTACCTTTACTTGAATGTAGCTTCCTGAATGGTCTGTCTTTTTGCTGGCTTAAGGAAGGGGTATGGTGTTATAGATAGATAAGAGGCTGAAAAGGTATTCTATGTGACTTAGAGTAGTAATCACATGTATTGAACAGAATTTGTTATGCATCATGTACTGGCCAAAATGCTTTTCATACAATCAAATAAATTACTACATAGTTTTACACAGAAACATTTGACTCATAATACAATGTGGCAACCATTACTTTAAAAGCTCTCCACTACCTATCAACTTGTAGGGAGAAACGAATTCTCTCTTTTCTTTTTTTTTATTAAAAATTTCCACCTCCTCCCCTCCTCCCATTTCC
>LOEQ01004863.1:81148-93627 GCA_001685075.1 Bramus lutescens | reverse complement strand
AGAGAGAGAGAGAGAGAGAGAGAGGAAGAAGAAGAAGCTACATGAGCCTATCAGCTCTTAAGTCTACACCCAGCCCTTAACTATTGTCTCTGTAGCATGTTTGAAACTTTAAACTTGAATGCTGATTATAAAACCAACTCCTCCCTAATAAAAGAGAATAACGTAGCAGTAAAGAAAGCTTGTGCCAGCAGAATGACAGATTTCACGTGGTATTGCTGAAATGTTCTGTTTGTTCAAATTACATTGTTGACATTCATTTTTAAGTAGCCTTGTTCAAAAGAGGTCTGTGCTCTTCTCTTCTGCTGAGATGATTAAAAGGAAGCCTCTCCCTTAACAAGGCACCATTATGTCATTTGCCTCTTTTTATTCACAGGGCAGTTTATGGAGAGAACATATGAAATACTTATTGATGCAAGGAAGGTATATTTTTGTGTTAAGAGGATGAACAAAATTTCTATACAAAATCTGACATATATCTTAATAGAATCAATGATCACGCATACCAATTGTACTAGGATATCAATCAGGTACATCAAACAGTATCATTGAACAGTAGATCAAAGGACATTGTAAGCACCCAGATAAGGTAAGGACAGCTGCAAAAGTCCCAAAGGATTATATCACTGAATGCTTATTTGCAAGCTTCTTTGGACTTCTGTGGCCTGTATTTAATTATGCACTTTTGTTTATAACATTAGCAAGGATCCCGGGTTGGTTTCAGAAAATATAATTCTGAATCATAGGCCTACTTTTGAAATTGACCTGCTGCTCTGTTCAACACATACATCTTTTAACAGTAGGGAATATGGAAGTGGTTTCAACAGCGACACATCGCACATTGCTCCTAGATTCTGGAAAAATCTTTAACACCATTTACATTCTTGTTTGTCTCTATGCTTTCCAAAAGTAACAGACAAATGGCAAGATGAAGAAAATCAGTGAGGCTCTGGAGATGATATTGCCATAAACCTTGCAAACTACAGAAAAGGCTTGCTTACACAGCTATGTTTTATGAGGTTTTACACTTCCAAATTGTATTCAATGAAACATTAGCGTGTTAGTTAAGTTGTTTTAGTTGTTGATCTAATTTGGTCTTGGAGTCTATGCCTAGAACTTGTATTGTATCCTTCCCCTGATATGTCTTTGGGTGGCAGAAGTGGTTGTGAACATTTATGACAGCAAACTTATTTATCTCTGTGCATAGATTAATTTATAAGTGTCTGTCATCCGGCTGGGTGATCCTCTCACAGGAAATTTATTTATACTGACAGATGTCCTCTGAGTCTTGTCCAACCTATACCTAGTATATTCTCAATAAAAATAATCTACTCCCTAGGTGACCAGGAGTAGCAAGCATCATGTTTGAGTGTGTTAGTCAACAGAGGTGAAGCAGAAGCAACAACATGAAACACATGAGCTAGTAGAAACAGTGTATTTCTCAGAGGCTCCAGGGAGAGGAACATGTCTTACAGAATCAAGAGAAAGTGAGAAACTATCATGTATGTACATGTTAAATCAGCTGGGAGGGAGCAAGTAGGAGAGGGGTTTGTGAGTGAAAGCCAAGTGTGCTGCATAAGCAAGATTTCCTCAGGGTGCTCTAATTGCTGAAATTAGAATGAGTGATGCTATGACTGAGAGGAATTACTTTTATGATATCTCCACACTTCAGTCTAGGGGGATGTGATGCCCACCGAGGTAAGCAGTAAGCTGAATCTGATTGTTCCCTAGGGAGGTAGCCTGGTAGCCCTTGTCATAAGACTGGTTTCTACACCTTGCGGAACTGAGAGGAGAACTAGAACATCAATCATACTCAAAATGCATGTCGTGGAAGCACAAAATTGCACATACTTCCTAAATATGTTCAAATAGCTTCTAAGTAATTCTTGGATGTGTAATAAGCATTTCAAATTTAACATGCTTTTTAAACGGAGCTCTTAATTTCTAATCACCTAAAACAAAACATGTCATCTTCCTCCAGTGATTCTTATTTCAGTAATGGCACTGCTGAGAATTAATCAAATATTCAATTCACTAGCTGTCTGGTAATAATTCTATATCTGAGGCTAAATATGCTTCACATTATAAAAACGCATATTATTAAGGTTCAATGAAATAACATGTATATGTGTAACAGAAATTCACTAAAATACAGACATTTGAATGACAATAACTATAATTCTCAAACATTTTCAGAGTAAACAACATATTCTGTGTTTGACCTTCCAACATATATATCCCCACAACAGTATCAGGGTAGACTGTAATGCCAATCTACTCAGCATTTCTTCTTCTGTGTGTTTAGCAACAGATTTATGGATGGAGAGGTTATACATAAGGGTACAGAATGGAGTGCAGAAATATATGCTATAAAGATTAACAAAAACAGAAAGAAAAAAACAGGGGTGAGAGCAGGTGAGTGAATCCAGGGAGCATTCTCTGAGTTTTTAGTACATCAGGCTTGCCTTTCTTTACTAAGTATTTTACAGCTCTGTAGCATATATTTGACCAAGTGTTCTTTGGTGGTTGTGAAGTTATCTTGTTGAGATTTCTATCTTTCAGCTTTCTAAATTCTAAATGGTAATATTGAATAATGCTTGCTTGTGTGGGGTAGTTAACCAAGTGCGCCTGGAATATGAAACTAGAACAGTAGGGCTAATACAAAGGCTAAAATGTAGTGCCATGCCATCACAGTCTTAGCTGTTTTAGAATGTAGGTCTTTTTTGAAATCTACAGTAAGGTTCTTCAAGAAGCATAAAAGACTTTTAAGGAGGTTTAATATGCATTGGAAGTAAAAAGAACGTCTTTGATGGGATGCACATTGCATGAATTGTGGTATTAGAATTCCTCATGTCATATTGTAATCCTCCTGAAGTCCCAGGGTCCCATAAAACATTTAAAAATGTTGTAGTGGCCTGTTAAGTCAGTGCGAGCCAAGTAGAGGACATGTGAGTAGGTTCATCTAACCATTTTATAATGCTTGTTTGTCTATAATTAGTTTCTAAACTACTGGTGGCCTCTGGCTTCTGGCCAAGTGATATTCTAGGTGGACGTGAATTCTTGCATTCCTCATGCATGTGGTCAAGCCAAGTACACAAATAAGCAGTTCACAAGTCCAAATGGCAGCCATGGGATTATAATAGAATACCAAGCCTGGGATAAAGAGCCAAGGTGGGTTGAAACTGATATAACTGAGCTATAAAGTGGAAAATGTGTAAACACTTTTATTGGTAACAAAGCATTTCGGGTATGTGTGTGTGTTGATAAACAAAAGATGATATGAACAAAATAACTTCTGGCTTCTGACCCTTTTAATCTGTTTGGGGTTCTATTTATACTTACAAGTGTTCTTCACCTAGATTAGTGAACAAATTGTTCCCTTGGATAGAGAAGACAGCCATTTAATATGATTTCATGGAGAAACTTATGCAGCCAGTCCTCTAGAAAAAAAAATCCAAAGAGGAAGTTGAGATATATATTGGGTACTTTGATGTTGCTGTGATAAAACACCATGATCAAAAGCAATTTAAGGAAGAAAGGGTTTGTTTTGTCTTATGGTTCTGGGGGGTGGGGTGAGTCCATTGTGTTAGGGAAGAAATGGCAGCAGGACAGTGAAGCCAGACTTGTGATCAGAAAGCAGAGAGTCATGTTTCATCCATACACAGAAGGCATAAGAAAGAAATTGCTCATACATAACCAGTCCACAAACCATAAACCAAATGGAATTCTACTTTTTAATAAATTACCCTGCAAGTTGCATTCAGGTATAAGCAGCAAAAAATTACTAAGGTGAGCTCCAATATGTATCTTAATGTGGAGTGACTTTGTTTAGGGCATTGCTAATATGCATTCCCCTCTCCATTGCACCTCATTATCGAATGAGCAGTTGTATACAGTGTTAAATTGTTCCATAGAAAAGACCATAAGTATACATTTCCTTAATGCTGTAATATACTCAATAATTCATGTGAACATATTAATTATAGCACTGTGCTAAGAAATAGATATGCAAACTCTATGACACACTTGTCTTAAATTATACCTATAACAACCTAGGAATCCAGCCTGTGAATCAAACACTATATATATGATATGGGCAAACATTTATACTATAAGTCCTCGATGAGAAGCAATGCCTAGCATACATACAGTGTGACAAAATTACAAATTAGCACATCCTAATTCCTTATATCACTTGTTTATAGTTTTTAAAACTAAAGGTAATCTAAATGATCATAGTAAGGAACTCGTTGCTATGGTTTGAAATGTGGACTGTTTCCCAGATGGTAATGCTATCAATAGACAGGCGGCAGATTAGAAATTCCTGGTACATTGCAAATGTACTAGCAAACTGGGGAGACTGTGGGACCTTTCAGTGGTGGGAATTAGCTATGAGAAGAAAGTGACTAAGGATGGGCCCTTGTAGCCTTCCTTGATTTTGTTTACTCATCCTTTGTGATATGAGGAGCCTCCATATTCCACTCTGGTTGCCATGATCGAAGCTATTTCAATGTCCCCTCCCACCTATTATGCTCTGAAACTTAAAATAAACCTTTCATCCTCAACTGTTTCTGTCATGCATGTTGGTCAATTTTACATGAAATTAATTATTACAGTAGTTAACATTAAAGTGTGTCAGTAAAATTAAAGGACTAAGGACCTTCAAAAATTGGTCTTTCTCATAAAATAATGTAAAAAAACTACCAAAACTCACCATAATCAACGTTTTTAGGGTTCCCAAAAATTAACCAGAAGATTTCAGCAAGCTGAGGAATGTTGATTCCGAAGGTTAGGTTTCAATCAGTTTCTAAAAGTATTTTTAAAGCTAAAGGAAATATACCTAAAGAGGTAGTAATCCTTCCCTAATAAATTTACAGATTTAATGATGCTCTGGCCTATTATGAAGTGGAGGAATTAAAGGCCTCACAAACCGCTGTAAGAAAGGTAAAAATAGCAGAACCACTTTGGAAGGTATACAGTTCCTCTAAGTATTCAACAAGGAGTTATTATACATATTTCAGGAGTTAAAATGAAAAGTAAATAAACACATATGACCACTTTGAAACTGTGTGTAGCAATGTTTATTGCAGCAATATAGGAGAAGAAAAAATGTGATCAACCAAAATGTTAATGAAAAATGGATAATTGATAACATAAAATAGTATATAATCTATAAGAATGAATAATCAGCAATAAAAATGAACTAAGTAATGATAATATTACAATATAAACAAATCTCAAAAATATTTTAAGTGAAAATTCAGAAAATGCATATTTTATGATTATATTTATATGAAATTTTAAAAATAGATAAGATAATAGAAGGCAATACTAGAGTGTGGTTGCCAGGTACTTTGAATAGAGAAGTGCAGAATGTGCATATTTATGAGTATGAAGTGTCATTTGGGATGATGAAATGTTCTTGAATTAATGGTGAAGATACCACAATATTCTGAATACATTAGAACCGCCAAATTATATGATTTAAAGGATTAACTTTGCATGTGAATTTTATCTCAATCAAAACTTCAGAAGGCAATAGATAAAATATAGCATGATGAAATTTTCACAAAGATGAATGTAGAAGTATTTCATATATTGATGCCAAACAATGTTCAAAATACATTGTGAAATAAAGATATTAAGGTACGATGACTCATGGGATTGGAGAATAGGTACATAGATATGTACATCCTATCTGTGCATGTACAGAGGTATGTAAAGGACACATGAGGGACAGGTAATGCAAGGTGCTGTGGCAAAAGGCCGACTTGCACTGGAAGATACTCTGTTCCTTTAGAAACCTAAACAATGCTAGTAACTAATATTTAAATTACAAATGGTATTATTAAAAAAGTTCAAAGACCAAATGAAAAACGGGAAAACATTTTAGAAACTCATATAAACCAGTGGTAATAGCATTAAGAACCTTATGAAAATATTTATAAAGCTTACAGATAATTCCTAGAAGAGAAAATGAGAATATTAAAAATCTCTTCCACATATTAGTCACTTTTCCCCTTTCTCTGACAAAATGCTTCACAAAAGCAACTTGAGAAAAGTTTGTTCTGGCTTACAATTTTAGGAGAGTAGTTATTCATTTCAGTTGTCACCTTGACTAGACTTAGAATTACCTAGAAAATACAATCCTGAGCTTGTGACTATGAGTCTATTTACAGAGAAGTTTAAGGAGAAAATAATGACTTAAATTAATCTACTAGTAGTTCAAAATGAATAAAATTTTATCCTTGGTCTTTAACGCATGCATAGACTTTTTCTGTTTTTTAATGAAAATATAATTGTACCACTTCCCCTCTACTTTTCTTCCTTAAGCCCCTCCCATGTCCTCTCCTTTGCTCCCACTCAAATTCATGGCATCTTTTTCTTTGTTATTGTTACACACATATAAAATCTGTTCAGTCCATTTAGTTTTATTTGTATGTATATGATTTCATAGCTGACCATTTTGTGCTGGATAATCAATGAGGAGTCTCATCCCTGGTGAAAATTTTTTTCTGCTCTCAGCATTCCTTGGATGTCTGTATTTATTTGTCTAGGGCTGTGGCCCCATGAGATTTCCCCATTCCAATATCATGTCTTTACCAGCATGTCATCCAAAACAAGGGGATTTTGAATTTGAATATAACGATTAGTTACTTTGTATGGCCAAGCAAGCCCCAAGTGTAGCAGACTGAGATTCCAAGTCCATCTCAGACTGATGTGCAAATGGTCTCAAGCCAATCTCATTCTCCATCATTCATTTCCAACCTTCCCTATTCTGGACAAATACCTTTAGCTAGACTTCTTTCGATAAGAGAGTATTTTTTATCTTTATTAAGCTGGTCCTATCAGCTGCTTCCACCTTCTTTTATCATCAATACTAATCTCTGCTTTTAGCTGCCAGACCACTTAATGACCTGCTTCAAAGCCTTGTTAATTTGTGATATAGTTTTGAGGAGCACTAATGGATGTCCTCTTCCCCCACATATATCTAATCTCCATACACCACCCTCAAAGTGGTCAACGTGGTGGCCAAATACAGTAGTATCTCTGGCATTTCAGATTTTTGTGTTGTCTCTGGCATTCCTTCAAACAAGCAATGCTTTAGAATAATTTTAAGCATCCCCAAACCTAGGATATTGTGATAATGTGGCCAAATTTACAACAAAATATTACCTCCAATAGCATCATTATGAGAAGTGCCTAAAACAGCACCTGCACAATAGTATTTTTCAGCAGGAATAGAAGTCAATAAAATCAAAATTACAACTGCAGAAACTCATGGTAGAAGTTCCATATGTGGCCACTAGATGGCAAAACTGCAAAAACGTAGTAGGTAAATTGGTCTCTGGTGGTTCATGGAAAGACAGCAATGAGCAAATGAAAGAAAGCACTATAATATTGAAGAGAGCGGCACTGGTTCCTGAGACTGAGGCCAAGGTTAATATCAGAAAAGCAATCTGCAGAAAACGAAGAGACCGGGCTTGCAGACAGGCAATACTTACGAGATATGTGGATGATGCATTCAAGCAGCAATATAGTCCCAAAAACAATCATAAAAATTACACACAGAGAAACAAGGAAATAAACGATATCTAAGAAGGACTGTTTTTTGGGGGGTGGGGGGGCTGTGAGACCAAAGCTCTTGGCTTTACTCTTATATTTGTTAAAAGGATTCACGGTGGGAATTGAGGAATATTAGAGTGTAGGAAGTTGTTATTTAATAAGAACAGAACTAAAGCTTGAGGTAAAGAAACAGATCTGGAATGGAGTAGTGGTAACTACTTTAGTAACATTGTGAATATATTTTATGCCACTGCATTGTATGCTCAAGAACTAAAGATACAGGAGTTTTCAGCCAGGTGCTGTTAGCCCAGTATTCTGGAAACAGAGGCAGAAGGATCATGAGCATGTTTTATTGTTTATATTACATAATTTACATAATATTAGTGTAATTTCTTTAATAAGAGAAAAATGAGGCAAAACAAATCAACTTTCAAATACCTTGACATGGCTCCTAGCTACTGCAGGATCCTAGCTTAGAGTAGATGTTGTCTAGTTCCTCCCTGCCACTCATTTCTCAGCCCCATAAAATGGTCAGCCAATAGATGCTTCTCTTTATTCTCTTGAAGCACTACATTAGATCAGCTAATAACTCATCAAAATGTTTAATGTGTATTTATCTTTAATCTTGCAGCTTTTCTTCATTTATTACGTAGACCTGAACTTCTGTCACATATTTTTCTGCATCAAAGAACTTGTCTCACAGCTTCTTACAAGGCAAATGTACACTGGCAAGTAATTTTCTCAACTTTTGTTTGTCTGGGGGAAAATCTTATCTCTCTCTCTCTTTCTTTTATTTCTGAATAATAGTTTCACTGGATCCCGAATTGTAGGTTGTCAGTTTTTTCCTTTCAACACTTTAAATACTTCACTACACTCTTTTCTTGGTAGATGATTTCTAAAGTGCAATGCAATGTAATTCTTATCTTTGTTCCTTTGTAACAAATAAGGTAGCTTATTCTGAGACTTCATCATTGCCTTGATGTTGATATGCATGCTGTTGTTTTGATAGCCATTCTCCTTGGTATTCTTAAAGCTTCCTCAGTTTGTAGCCAGCCATTAATTTTAGAATATATTTAGCCACTGGTGTTTCAAATCTTTCTTCTGTTTCTTTCTCTTTTCTTCCTCATAGTTTTCTTATCTCTAAGCATTGTTTATATGAGCCTACAGTTAGATATCCTATTCTGGGTGTGGGCCTTCATCTTTCCCTTTGTTATTTAATTTGAGAAGTTTCTATTGGTGCTTCTTAAAAATTCCCTGTGTGATTCTATCAAAGGTATTTTGAACTTTGCTTACAGTGTTTTGTTGTGGTGGTGGTGGGGACTGAAACAAATGTATAGATGGGTTAAAGTGTAACCTTCAACTCCCAGACTCCAAGATCCTACTGCCTGGGTGGCTCTTACTGCATATGCCACACACACACACACACACACACACACACACACAAGTTAACAATATTTTTATTCCTGGAGTCTCCTCTTTGTGTGTTTTAGAGCAATCTAGGGCACACAGATAAAAATGCTAATGGAACACAGTTCCTTGATTCCCTCGTTGCCCACCTTTCATATCCTCCCTGATAAACCAAAAACAACTCTTTATCAATGCAAATCTACGGTGTACTTTAGGGCTCACTCAATGTTATAGTTCTATAAATTTTGACAAATATATAAAGACATATATATCACTATAATACAAAATAAACTAAAGATTCACTGGTCTTAAATCTTCATGTTTAAAGTTTCCATTTTTCCATTCTCCCTAATCCTTGAAAACCACTGATCTTCCTCTACCTGCAGATATGCCTTCTCTGGAATTGAATCTCACAATACCTAATATTTTCAGATTGTCTCCTTTAGTCATATATATGTTTCCCTTTGTCTTTTCAGGATTTATAGCTCATTTCCCTCACTGTTGAATTTTTCTTTTCCTTTTGGTGAGTCTACAGCCTTCTAACTCACCACCAAACAATATCCGGCTTAATTACAAGTTTGAAGAATTATGAGTAAGTTTTTAGAAATATCTACTGTAGGATTTTATGTGAACATACATTTTCAATGTTTGGGTAAATACTAGTGAGAGTAATCTCCTAGTTGAACAATAATAGTGTGTTTTACTTTCTTGGAAAGTATCAAACAGCTTTCCAAAGTAACTGCACAATTTTATGTTCCCTAGAGAAATAAACACATATTCATGCAAACATTTGGTATTTTCAGTATTTGGATTTGTTTCTGTCTGATAGGCAGGTAGTCACAGTCTCTCAGTTGATATTTATGTTTCTATGTATCTCCCTTGGTAAGGGTTTTGTACAAACATATTGCTTTTTAAAAACTGGTTTGTATTTTTTGTTATTGTTCACTTTTTAAGAATTCTTTCTTGTATTTTTTGGTCCTTTACCAGTATAGTCTTTTGCAATTTTTTAAATTCTGGCTTGTAAAACTCCTTTTTCAAATCTTTCTTCATGTTTCTATTTCTCTGCTTGCTACATATCTGTTATTATGTATTACCCACTCTATTTGAGGACTAATGTATTAATAGTATTTATCAGAAATTTCAAGTCTAATTATTTCAATGTCCCTCTTGTTCCTCAATCTAGTTAAGATGATGATTTATCCCTTAAAAATGTGTTTTTTTCTCTTGTAACATATACCTTGAACAATTTTTGGTTGAAGGCTAGTCATTATGTATTTAGTAAAAGAAATCCAGGCAAATAAAACATTACTGTAGGGTTTGCATTTATCTAAGAGTACAGTGATCTTTCTGTTTTCTTTAGCTGAAAGTATGTTGGAAGCTGAAAATTACTCTAGGGTCTTTGATTGTGACTCCACTTTTGTGTTTGGATTTCCCTAGGGACTTCTTCTTAAATAACATGTAACCCTTGCAGTTCCCGCTTTTACCATGTCTTTACAGCTTAGCAGAAGCTTCATTCTGCCCCAGAAAAGATTACACATAATGCTATGGTCAGGTCTCCATTTTTAGTGAAACTACCTATTTCACAAATGTTTCCTAATTTGCTCCCTTGGGTACTCAGGAAGGCTGTGCAATCTCAAGCTGGGAATTTCTCTTCATTGAGATGGTCTAGGTCTTCAGAAGTATATGCCAATTAGGATTTGATAATATATATAATCTCTGTGAGTTTGGACTTTTAAAGAACAGAATGTCCTGGCCCTTTATCAAAATATTTCCTACCCATGGCAAGTCTGCAAAGGGTTGTTTTTCTGTTTTTCATTCTGAGTATCAGGTAAGGTTTCTGGCGGCAATGTCTGAAAGTCTGAAAGTCCCTAGAGAATGGTTCTCTGGGAGGTTTTATCTCTGAAGATAATCAGCCACCAGGTTCCATCAACTCTGATTTCTGGTTTTCAGTCTTGTCAGATTTGTGAGGACAGGAATGGCAACTTCCAAAGTCTTTGCATGCCAGAAGGTTTTTTTTTCTTTTGCTTGGTTTCACTCATCCACTTTAAAAGTCACTGCTCTTCTTAAAATATTTGGGTAAGCATTTGAAGAGAAATGACCAAATGTACACTGCACAGTAAATGAGAACGTTTCTGTGTGTATTAAAAATCTTTCCAGAGCCATTTTTAAGTACAAAATAAATGTATTCATTGTAAAACTTGAAATGTTATAGAACATGCAGTAGTCTCTTATTCCCAAGCTGATCACTCTGAGCACGTTCATGCCATCCTTTAGTTGATGGAATAAGCATAGACAAGCACATTTGCTGTAGTTTTTTCAAATGCATCAGAATGCCTTTACTCTTCTACAATATGCCTTTTTTCTTTTAGTTATAGCTGAGATAATATCTGACATGATTTTATGTCCTGCTTTTTAACTTTCATGTGCTTCCCTTTATATTTCATAAATATTTATTCATTCAGTTTTTTTTTATGTTGTGGGCTTACCCCCAAGCTCTTTTGCTTGCTAGATCTAAGCTATACCACAGAGTTACGTCCTCAATTCATTCCTCTGTTCTTAAAGTGTTAATAGTTATCTTCATTATACAAATGCACTACAATATACTTAATTAAGCCCACTTGTTAAGCATTGAGTGTTTTGTTTTCCATTTATTCATTTAAGAAATATTCATTGAATAGTTGCTGTATTTGTGTTACAGCAAGTGTAGAATGTGTGCTTCTCTGCTTGTATATACACATGTGTATTTCAAGCTTTCTGACGGTTAAATTCAAGCTGTTATAAATAACACTGAGAATACATCAGTACTTGACATTTTTCCAGTACTCCTTTTGTATAGAATACTGAAAGTGTAATTACCAAGTCAGAGAATATAAATAATTTGAAACCCTCAATATAAATTGCTAAAGATGTCATTAGAAAGATTGAATCATTTTATTAGCTTGTAAAACTTGCAAGGCAATATTCATGCCTACCGTGTTCATGATAACACTATACTACTAGCACTGCATGAAACAGTGCTTAGTATATATTAGATGGCTGCTGCATATTTAATAATGAATACCTAAAATTTCATTATACTCCACTTTCTTATGAGGTTGTTGTAATGGTTAATAATGCCAATCCACCAGTATAACCTATATGGGTGCATTCTATGTATTCTCCAGTTTTTATCTTGTGGATATCTGCTATGACATTATCTTCCTTTCCAATAAAAAAGCTCTCTTAAGGTCTCTCTTAATGATTTGTATAAAGCCTCCTTTTAAGTAAAAGTAAGCAAACAAACTTTGAGCTGTGATGTCGGACACTTCCCAAATTGAATTTTGATTTTGTGAGATAAATAAATATTCTGTAGCTCTCTTATGTCATGAAGGTCACCTAACACCTTTTTTGAAGAGTAAGTAATTTATTATAAAAATCCAGTTTTAAAGTTACAACTAGGTAATAATGGTTGGGCCAGTGATGTAGGAGTGTCATCTGTCTATGTGTTACTTTCATTGGTTAATAAAGAA
>LOEQ01004863.1:42085-56640 GCA_001685075.1 Bramus lutescens | reverse complement strand
GAGAGAGAGAGAGAGAGAGAGAGAGAGAGAGAGTTCCCTGAGATCCCACTCCTTACTTAAAGAGTTATTGACAGTTGATGGCTTCTGAGAAGAGTCATTTTTCTTTGGTGTGGGATAACTGGTAAGTTTTTCATGCCCCAGTTGCTTCCTCCACACATATGCACATATTGGTACAACTAATTAGACTTAGTGGGTTATTTTTTTTAAAGTCATGAAGTTTGGAGCAAGATGAGAAATATGTTGGGGTGGTGGTGGAGAGGAACTGGGGGAAATGTTAGATATAATCAAAATTTATGCATGCATTAAAATTAAAAAAGTTTACATTGAAGTTAGTACTCATGTGCTTTTTAGCACTGTTTTTTAAATAGGTAAGGACTATCAGACACATTGTTTATGCATATCATACAATTTAAGAACTTATGGAATGGATTTCTAGTCTACTATCTTGTCTATATTTTGTCTACTGAAAGTAACCAGCTTCATACTAGAAAGGTAAAGGAAATAATAATTGAGGCATCAAAAAGAAAATAAAATATAACAAGTAATCTTCATGCTATATTCTATGATCAAATACGATTTAGCAAGTTCCATATTTGGAAACTTGAACATACACTAAACTCAGTTGAATAATCTCCTTGTTAAATCACAGGTTGCTGGATTAACAGCCTCAACTTCTAGGAAGTTCCCAGATGAAATTAATGCTCCTGACAACCACTGTCTAAAAATAGGTGTGTTATGTCATTTCTGGGAAGAATGCAAAACAGCCTAATGCCAATGGAAGATACTTTGGCAATATCTTATAAACAATTGTTTGTGGTGACTAATCTCAAAAAAATGTTAATTTTATGAGATCTAGATCTACCTGGGAAACAAGGGCCTCTGAACATGCATAAGGGAGATTATTTTAACTAGGTTAACTAAGGTAAGGATATCCACTGTGGGCAGCACACTTCCTGGTCTGGGTCCCTGTACTAAATAAAAGGGAGATACCAAGCTGAGAATAAACATTTATTACTCTCTGCTTGACTATGGATGCATGTGGCCAGCTGCCTCCAGTCCCTGCTGCCTTGACTTTACCATGGTCAGCCAACACCTGTCCTTTCTCTCTTAAGTTGTTCTTACTGGGTATATCAAAGTAACAGGAAAAGCAACTAAGACAGAACTTATTAAAGCAAAAAAATCTAGGCTCTTAAATTTTTATATTAGGGTAAATAATATACAAGTATGGATACATCAACAACATAAAATATATGTATGAATTTTATTGTAAAATTAGTTATGATTGCAAAACATTGAAAAGTATACGTCAAAGCACAGGAGCTTAAATAAGCTATAAAAAATAAACACAATGAAGAAACATGAAACCAAAAACAAGAATATGAAGATGCATATGAGCTAATAATTTTCAAAATCATTAAGTGAAAAAGTAAAGTGCAGGAGAGTACACAGTGTGAGACCTTATGAAGAAAGGAAACTGTGTGACTGTTTAGCTTTATATAAAGAACATGAATCAAAAAACAATGATGTTAGTTACTGTTATGGTTTGAATCTGAAATGTTCCCCATAGGCACACGTTTTTAGTGCTTTATTTTCAGATTCTGGCCCCACTTGAGGCTGTAGAGATTTTGAGAGGCAGGTCATAGCAGACAGAAGTAGGTGTAGGCCTTTGAATGTCCTATTAGCTCCTCGTTCCTAGTCTACTAGGATGTGAGGACCTTTGACATATATTTTCATTGGCACAAACTAAACTACCTAGTAATAGATTGAAACCCCTCTGAACTGTGAGCAGTTCCTTCTTTCAGTTGTTTCTATCAGAAGTTTGGGTTACAGTGTTGCTCAAGTAAGTATGTTATCTACAGGGGGTATGTAAAGATACAGTACAGATGATGCTGATGGCATGTTTAGTATACTTATCCATGTAGTGATAGCCTTCAGAACTATGTCACTTTCTACTCAGTAAAAAAAAAAAATTAGAATAGGAAAAGGGGGTTGATACAGAAACATCAGAAATAGAAATTAACTAAAAACGAAAAACTACAAACAAACAAAAGACACAATCAGAAAAGTTAAGCAAGGGACTATGTATCACCTAGAGTTCTTGGTCCTGAAGTTACATTATATAAATAGGTGCAACTTTAGGTATTCTCTAGGGAAGAGTGGGACAGTATATGTATTTTTGTGAAGGCATGCACATTTAAAACGGGCATGCATACATGTCTATTGAGGTCATGAAATATAATGATTAAAAACAACTTACTGAGGAGTTCATTTTGACTTACAGTTCCAGAGGGAGGAGTCCATCGTGGTGAGGAAACATGGAAACAAGTGGTAGAAGATACTTTCTTCCAGCATGGCTGCACCTCCCCATAACCACCTCAAACAGTACCAACCCGGGGAATAACTCTTAAAATGCCTGAGGCTATGGAGGACATTTCTTACCAAAACTGCCAAGATACAGGAAAGATATTGGGTAGCCAAAAAATTAATAGCTGCTACCACTGTTTGCCCTTATATGATACATCACATTCCATCAAAAATGCCCTATCTCTTTCCAATTTGAGTTCAAGCATTACTTAGTTAACTCTACTCCTAGGGGCTAGCCAGGAGGGAAATGATGGTTAGACCTGTTATTTCCATCTTGGAATCAAGTTGAGTCTGAATATGGGTTAGTTTCAAAAGTATATTTGAAAGATGTAGGAAAGAAATAGTTCCATGGCAGTGATCAAGACATTAAGTCAAACAATAAATTCTCTTGCATGTTCAACTCATGAGATATGTATTGGCATTTGTAACCAAAATGGTCTTCCCACACATACTGTAACACAATGGCTTAAATAGTTATTCTCTTCAATGTTCCAACATAAGGTTGCTACTATATTCTTTTTAAATAAACAGCCAAAAGTATCTCTTGAAAAATTAAGATGCTTGTAAATTACTTAAACTGTTATTCTTTTCTTGCCTCGCCTATTAGAAGCTCAGATCTAAATTTAAGGCTAAAAATTAATGATTGTAGATACTGGTATACCACTCATCTTCATAGTTTTGTTTTAATGTTTCATTTTTAAAAGATTTATTTCTCATTATTTAAAAAACGTTTAATCTTTGTTTAAAAAATCAGCAATAATATCTGGCACAAAAATACAGGATACATTTGTTGAATAAAATTGCATCTATTAACAAAGAATGCATTTTATTCAGATACTGAACAATCTGTTGCCAAATATGATAGCTTATTTAAAACTTTATAAACAAGATAATCTAAAATAACTATGTTTAAAAATTATACCCAATGTATCTGAGAATCCTGAAACAGAAGTAAGAAAAAATATTGTGCGTAATCTACACATAAGCAAGGAGATCTGGCAAATGGAGGAAGGAAAGGAAGGGCTTCAAAGTGAAAGGCTGCTTTGTGCTTAGGTAGAGAAGGGTCTATGATCCATAAAAATCCTTAAGAACAAATCCGCAGTATTTTCAGTCTGTTGTTTCAAGTAAAAAGGAGAACACTAAGGGAATCAAAGGAACAACAAACTCTAGCCTGCTTCTTTTATCTTTTTCAATAGATTAAATACAACTTCCCTAGGACCCACTCACTAAAATTACGCTCTCTTATTGTACATGAGAGAAGCAAATACAGAGCATATTTTTTTAAGTTAGCCAGTAGAAAACCAATTTCTACAGACTCCAAGTTGACTGGGAGTGTGCTAAGAAGCTGAAGAAGTAAGAGGTACATGAAGATGTTGATCACATATGAACTTATGTTTTATATGTATACATAATTGTTATAATGTAACATGCCACTGCTTCTTTTTCAGTTAAATTTTTGTTTTTATTATAAGAATATAAGAATTGGTCAGCAAGTAGAGACAAATATATTAATGCTCATACTGCAGAAAAGCCTATCATGTTAACTTGCAGAAAAATACATTCTCCTGATAAGGTCTGAGGTACTGCATATTTGCATACTTATTTTCTTGAATTAGTTAATTTTATAAGGATACTAAGATCTTAAAGGGAAAATATATTAAAGGGAAAATATTATAGTTTTGGAAATATCAAGGAATATGCATAACCAAGCAGTATTTTTAAACACCTGTTACATTGGCTTCAGAATCTTGTGTATACACACACATTCATATTCTATCTATCTACCTCTCCCCACTGAAGGAAGTGTATAATTTAGTTATGTATTTTTAAAAAAAGCAAACAGTTTTACATCCATAAATGATGAAGCAAGGTCAGGTATAAAATGTTAAAAAGTTACAGCCATTTTATTTAGTACTGAGAGAAGGCGAATAATTTAACATAATTTCTTGATAATTGTTGCTCACAGATTTAACAAGAACAAAAAATAAATATAACTATATGTTATCTTTGGCATGTTGTAAATTCAAAAGAACAGCCATTTCCTTAGCAGCACTGTGAGGTAAAAACACTGTAGAACACACTACTAAATCTAACCTTACAAGATGAAAAAGGTAGTACAACGAATGAAAGCATCAGTGTCAAAAGGAACAGTGTCTTAAGGAAAATATTTACAAGATAAATGATGGTATAAAACCTATACTAGTAAGGAAAAATTATAATTTATAGCAACCTGGGGACTTTTTTTTTCAATTTCAGCTTTTAAATTTTTATAGAATTTCTTTTTAACACCATTTCTGTTGAGAAGTGCAATGAAACTCTAGTGAATATAAATTTCAGTATCAAAACGACAGGTACATAAATTCCCAAGTGTTTGGTAAGTGGCAGAAAATGAATTTTTAAAGATATGGCAGTAGCAAACTAGCCTCTCTTTGCATAAATCCTGGCCAACACATAACTAACAATATCACTTCTCTTTTGCCACATACTCCCCCTTTATATTATTGATTATAATACAAGATAAATTTTCAAACACAAACTTTGCTGGAATTTGGATACTTAATTAAAAAATTCTGTATGACTTTTAAAAATGGTGGCTTCTGCCTATTCTTTCCTGGTGGTAAAAATAACTTTACTGTACTAAGAAAAACTTACACTTTTTATATAAGTGGTATTGGTTTGAGAAAAAAGAATTTAAGTGAGAAGTAAATTCCTACCTGAGCAATATTAGTTGATTAAAAGAAAAAGGAAACAAATTAGTCAAATAATGTCAATTATTAAGTAAATGTACATAATAATATGTTCTCTATAACTCTCCCAAATAAAATTGGATGTTTAACAACTATTTTAAAGAATAACTAATAGCCATAACTAGACAAAGGAAAAGCAATACTGTCATTCCCAGGAAGTATTGCTTATGGTTTAGAAATAAGAATAAAAAGCAAACCTTTATTTAGTATATGTTCAGAGACATATATTTCTAAACATTTAGCTTAAGGGTTTTTGTTAATCAATGACTAAAATGTATATATTTTCTAATGTAATGTAAGCAATTTTGAATTTCTTTGTTTTAAAGGTACTTTTCTTTTTGTAATTTTCTTCATATTCCAAAGAAACACATGCTTGCAATCTAAGATTTATTGTGTATCTAAGCATAGGTCTTCTACATATTAGAAATCAAGTTGAATTTTAGATGGTCAAGCAATATTATTTTACACAAATTAAAGAATAGATTCTATCAGATTGTAAGACTAAAAGGAGGAAAAATCAGTCCATGAGCATAATGGTTGTTCTGAATAATCACTATTGATGACATTATATTCCTGTCAATAGCGCAATTATTAATCATTTATATCACCTCAGCAATCACTGATATCGAGATAAACACTAAAAATTACCTAATAAGCACTGAAATGAAAAAAGACACTAAATAAATTTAAACATAACTAGTCAATCTTGATTTACAGTGGCTTGCCTTATTGTTGAAAAACATTGTAATAAAATGAATCTGAGTCCTGAAATCTAAACAAAGAGTCTAGAAATGGGATCGATTTATAGTTTTCAATTGAATTTCTGTGATTATTTTCTATTAATACAACAGTGAGTTGAATAAATGTCTTTCTGTTATTAACTATGTATTGTGAGAAATTAAAATACATAATAACGAGTTTAACAACATATAAAGAAGTGACTAGCAATAATTTTCTCTCTCCATACCACTTTGATATGAAGTAGTTCACAATGTAAAAAAGCTTGGAATATTTTAAGACAAAAAAAAGAATGCATGGAAAGGAAGGCACTCCACAAATATGAAACATTGTATTGAATGAATGAGTTGACCCTGGGAACTTCTGAGTATGTTCCTTAGTCCTGAAACTTCAACAATAACTGAATTTAAAATTATCCTTGTTTGATGAGATTGTTTGAAATTCATGCAACTAGATACACATTTGATTAATAGTGTTTTTCATTGGAAAATGCTAATTCTCTACTAGGCATGAATAGGAAAATGTGAATTAATTTAGTGATACAGCTTTCCCATTATTTTGTTAGCTGAACTCTACTGTTCTTAAATTTGAAATCTTGATGTGGGGAATAAAGAAAGAAGTAAGGTCTTGATGGAGCACTGAATCCTTCTGAGGATTTGGTAAATCTTAATGGTAAAGAACTATTGTGAGGCGATAAGATAGGATAGTGATGGATTTAGAATACCAGATGAAAGATAATGCACAAAAAGGACAAACTGTTTAAGGCATAATTTTCAGCTTGCCTTAAGTTATTGTTTTTCTTTTTTCTTCTTTATGTATGAAGGACCTCTTCTAGTTAGCATACTATTAATCAAGTGATAACAAATGAGTTCCTATGAGCAGTATTATTTTGACATGTTTCAGTTGGGAAGCATAAACACCAAACTCCCATTGTTAACTTTGTGGGTGCCAAACAAATGCAATCCCTCCAAGATAACCAGAGATGCTATTTAGAAGGTCTGGTGTGTTTAATTACCAATAGTAAGAAATCAGAAAACAAAAAAACAAATAATAGTAAAAGAATATTATTTATTCATTCCTAACAAAATAAGTTAAAATAGCAGAAAATCAGTCACCAACACTGCTTCCTAATTTTCTTGTAAATGGTTTCAGTTTCCTGAATATTCACTCATAAAAATATATGCTTTCTGACAATGGATTTTTAGTCTATGTTAGTAGACCCAATGTTTTCTCTTTTGAGAAAAATAAGTTCAATTTATCTTCTCCTTTTCAGAATGATAAAACATCTCCAAGTTTTACCTCGAAGTGTGCTGCTGTTAAATACTACCAAACAATGCAAAATAAAGAACTCATTAGAAACTATAGCATGCTAAAGACTTATGGAAAGTTTATTTTGACTGGTCACTCATTTAAAGAAGTCTTTTTTTTTGAGAAGTACCTGAACCTTCATTCATTCCATTTGGACTTATTCTAGCCATAAAGGACATGATTAGGCACCCTACTTTGATAAAACAGGGGTATTGCCGTGTCTTTCTTTTATAATAATGTTGTCTTTCTGCTAGTTTTGTTAAGCTAGGATATTTGAAATTTCTAACAGCAAGTTTCTCACAATTAGGCAAATGCTCTGGCATGCCTGTAACTTTTGCACAGTCAATAATCACTAGGGGATAAGGAAGCATGCTATTCATTGCTTAATCCTTAGTGTTCCTTTCAAATCAGGCTGTACAACATAACCCTCTGAGCAAACAACTGAAAATTATGGTAATATTTTTAACCCATTGCTTATACAAAGGCTAAAGGGTATTTTATGATCATTTTTATTTTAGTTTCATTTTCTCTAATTTTATTAGCTGGAAAGTACATATGGAAATAGTATGTGTCCTAAAAATTCAATAGCAAAGTTATATCTTTGAGTTTGACAAAACACTGATAAGAATGTGTAAGTGCACAAACGAGATAATGACAGGAGCACAATAACTCAAAATATATGGACACAAATTTTTAAATGCAAGTTCTTATTGTAATAAATAAAAAAGGGCCAAAATGTACCAAACTGGAACACAAAATGCACAAATATAACTCTAAGACTAAGTAATGCTATTATGTGGTATCAGATCAGCTGTTATTTAATATTGTTCAATTACTTTTTAAAAAAAATCCCTCAAGTTAAGAATACATATTTTTATATATATCATGTTTATAAAACAGATATTTGTGCATGGATACAGATCACTTACATTTTAAAGAGAATACATATAGTTTATTTTATTAAATACCAACATTACATGTCTCCTAGCCTAAATTGTATACTCAGTAATCAGTTCTTTCTGAACTAAGAAAAGTAAAATGCTCAGCAACCAGTACACCTAGCAACACAAGCACACATTTATATTAACTAAACAAGTTTTACGGCCTCCAGCTTACATTCATGAATTATTTCTGTCAGTATTAGTAGTTAATGGTATTTTCCAGGACAACATAAAATGATATTTTAAAATTTCAGCATTTAAAGAAAACAATACCTATTATACAGTGGTTCTGTACCATAAATTTACTAAAATCCAATTTGGTTGGTTTATTTTAAATATGATTTTTAAATGTGCTCTATTTCTATGTGAATCATTAATGTTGGTTTCTTATTTAAAATGTCAGATTATCTTCTTGAAGTACAACTATTACGTAGAATCATCTAATGCTTAGTGAAATATACTATATGGTTTCATATGTGCTATATGCACAAGTCCACTATAATAAAATTTCACCTACATCACCACAGGATTCAAGGTAGATCAATATGCTACACTGCAGCTCAAATCACATGGAAATCAGAAATACAATAGTGTAACTCAATTTATAAAGGGGAAAGATGATTAAATTCAACTGGTTAACTTCAAAGTCAGCTTATATAAGACTAAGACAGCATCAACACCATGTGCTTCATATTCAAAGGCTTAACTATGATATATTTAGGAGATTATAATACCAACATAAAACCTTTGAATAAAAATGTCTTCAGTTTTACTACAATTTCATTAGATGTAAAACATTAGAAGCCTTATGGAAACTTTCTCTAGATTTAAGCCACATATGGATAATATACAAATATGTTTGCACACATATTTGTATTTAATTATTCTATCAAAACTTTGGCACCAACCATATCAGGAATTCATATATTAGCACATATGGATTTTGCTCTGGCACCTAACTACTCTCATTACATTTAGTATCTAAACATATCCAAATGAAAGGAGCCCTTTGGCTATGCACAAGCTACTAGAATACTATTGTTTTTCTTTTAAGAACAAAAATGCTATTCTTCATTAAAAGCATCTTGATTAATATTAATGATCCCTTAAACTAATTTTGTGTAAAATAACATGAGGTTAACTTTGAAAGGAATTTGGTGAGTTAATGGTCAGAAAAGTTAAGACCTTGTGGACATCAATTATATAGTTAAACATTTGGACACTACTGCAAAATGACACAGTATGAATATTATGGATCTTTGTATGTTTGTTTAAAATTCCAACCTCTAAAAGAGAGGCTTATATAGAATATTCAAGTAATGTGGCAGGAAAAAAATACTCTTTATATAAGATTAGGCAAAAACCAAACCAAACCAACCCACAACACATTTAAGTTTCTCTTCATCCAGTTAGCTGAGGAATAGTATGAATCTTACAAGCCAGTGGATGTTCGCTTTTTCATGCTCCGTCTCTGAGCTAAACTTGAAGCAGCAACAGGCTCTAGAATTGGTTGGAAAGTCTTGGGAGTCAAGGCAGAATATGTTGCAACCACTGCTTCCTAAAATAATGACAAAACATTACAAGTTCAGTAACAATCTCTGTAGGAAAAAAAGTATTTAATAATACACCACAAGACCTCTACTTATGAAAATTTCCCTTTTACATAGCTGCTATAGTAAGGGCCAAAGTTATAGAACCAGAAACAGCTAAGTTGCACATACATACATACATACATACATATGTTTTGAAATAATTATACAGTAGAAATTTTATTTAGCCATAAAAAGAAGAAAATATCATTTGCAAAAAATGGGTAGAGTTGAAATAGTCAAGTTAAATAAAATAATGTAGAATCTAAAAATAAATGCTGCACACTTTTCCCAACATGTGGTATCTAGGCTTTGAAAAGACAAAGGGACTATTGGTACTAATACTGTAACTGGAGGAGAACAAGGGAAGGTGGATGGGAGAAAGGGATTTGCAGAGGGCATTAAAGAGTAAGTAGGATCAAAATACATCATCTGTATGCAAGAAAAAAAATCACCATGAACTCTATTTACTTTGGTAAATTTATATAAGCTAAAAGATAATTTTATCAGAAAAGACACAGTAAAAAACATTAAGAGTTCATGAATGTTTATAAAAAACCTATCTTCAAGAAATAAAGATATTTTATACATCAATGGGTAACATGAGATACACATTAAGTGTGTGTTCATTTTACCGTAACAACATGTGATGCATCATTTGTCTTTGGCTGATCCTTCGGCAACTGTTCTCTGTGGGTTATCCAAGAATGTTTTAATACTTGTTCAGCAGTATAACGCTGACGTGGGTCCATGTGAAGCATATGAGAAAGCAAATCCTAAATAGATACAGAAATTTACATGAAAATACGTAATTCACACTTCCTCAAAATATGAAAGTATCAGTAATTATAATGCTTTATCAATACTTATGAAAAACAGTATATGTACTCTGAATGGTTANATATATATATATATTTCAAAGTCACAAATTTGAAAGGGAAAAGATGGAGAGAAGGGAGGGGCAAGAGCGATATAGCTGCAGTGCTTATATATGAAATTCTCAAAAAATCTAAAGACAAAAAATAATCATAAATCAGATTTTTCATTATGTGGTAAAGTTTTTATTTTGTAAATCCATGTGTACCAAGTTTCTAGAACTGGGATTTTGTTAGTAACAAAAGAGGAAATAAACATTTAAGATAGCAGGACATTGTGAATGTTTTAAATGGGCAAGAAAAGAGCTACAGAACTTTGTTAGAAAGCTAGAACCCCGAGATGTAATAGTTTGCATATTCAGATAAAACACAAAAGGAAGGCTATCATGCAGTTAGCTAATCCATTCAATAAGGGCTTTCTGCATTACATGCTGATGACAGTAGAACATAAACTTCATGTCAGCAACTACTGCTATAATAATGGTTCAGTCATCACAAGTCTTCATCAAATTAACTGTGAATATTTGATTTTTCTTATAATTATAACTGTGATAGAATATAACTTCATAGTAACATACAAGTTTACATACACCAAAGCATGTATGTAACAATTTGAGTAAACTATCTTTACAACTTTTAGGAAAGAAGTAAAATCGCCTCAACAAGAATTTCTTAATAGAGAAAGACATCATTTGGACATTTTTATTGCCCAGAACAATGAAACTAAGATGATAGATAATAACAATAGACAAAAGAATAATACTCTTGTATTTTGGGAACTCAGTAGGCTGAGCCGGGAGGATCACAACAAGTTAAAGGCAAGCTTAGGATATATGTTAAGTTTGGGACCAGCACTGTTTGACCCTATTTTTTATAAAAAGGAAAAGAAAAACATAATCTGTTAAAAATATTTCAAAGCTTTAGATAATCAAAATATCCAATGTGGAATAGAAAAAGTGTGTAAAAATAAACAGAAATTGAATATTGAATAAGATAGATGCAAAATTCTCCAGGGAACAAAGGGAATAATGGGAAAGGTAAGAGTGGGTTTGAGGGCATATGATTCATATATATTATATATTTGTATAAACTCTATTTATAAAACCTAGTGACATATAAAATGAGTATATAAAAATAAAAGATAATGAACATTTCAATAAAACAGACTTAAATAGCAAATCAAAAAATTAATAATTAACATATTTTTTCAGCAAGCCTATTACTACACATATAACAAAAGGAATTAAAATTAGTATATCATAAAGATATCTGTATTACAATATTGACAACAGCCACAAGATAAAAACAACTCATCTGTCCACCAACCCTTAAATGGATAAAGAAATATGATGCCTATAAGTATAATTCATGGTAGTGCATGTGTGCATGAGTGAATATTTTGTGTATCTATGCACATGAGTTTATATATATGTACAAGATAGAATACCATTCAGCCACAACAGAATGAAATTCTGTAATTTCTGACAACATGGATGGAACTGGAGATCATTATGTTAGTGAAACAAGCCAGGCATAGCAACACAATTATGACATGATTTCACTTAGTATGTGGAATGTTAATGCAGTCAACCTCATGGAAATGAGAGTAAAATGTGGGGAGGGTAGATGGGTAATTTTGATCCAATGGTAAATTGGATAGCATCAAGAATTTCTGGTATGCTACCACAGAGAAGTGTGACTAGAGATAACAACAAACACCTAGAACAGAGAATTCTTCATGTTTCATTTTAAAGAAATAAGTATTTGAGGAGGTACATATGTTAACCTACTTTAAACATTACACAATGTATATACATGTATTAATGTAGTGTAAGTTATATCATTAATATGAACAAGTTTTATGGTTTATGTATCATTTAAATACAAATATAAAATAAGTATGGCAAAGTGTCATATAGCTGCAGCACCAGCACTAGGAAGGTAGAAACAAGAAGTTCAGGAGTTCAAGGTCATCTTTGGTTAAGTAGCAAGTCCCAAGGGAATCTGAACTACATAGGGAACTGTCTTAAAAAATAAAACAGTCCCTTGCCCAGCAACCCACACATTATATTAGAAAACAAAAGCAAAATTTCTATAGCTCAAGAACTTCTGCTTTTGGTCAGATAGAATTCCAGGGTCTGGATTTTCTTACTCTGTTGAAAAGTCAAAAGTATAAAACAAAAACTAAGTTTTCAGAACAAAGTCAGAAAAAAAAATACTCAATCAACCAACCAACCAAAACGATCTTAAAGAATGGACAATAAATCAAGTGAGCATCATGATTGCTAGAATATACCACTGTGAGTTTGTTCTGGTCACTGTGCAAGGAAGGAAGAAGCATCAGCCTGTGGAACTGATTGAGGAGACAGAAATGACATTCACAGAGGAGCAACATAATCAGAAGACAGAAAATAAAAGAGGTGATAAAAAAGAACAGAAAATTAGAGACCTACAGATGATTTCCTTCAAGCACACAGATTATTACATACCTACGAAGGAGGAAACAATTCAAGAGAAATATCTGAAAAGATTGGATGAAACTTAGAACTAATACATAATAGTTCCCACAAATTTTCACAAGTATTGCATGTTAATGCAAAATGTTTCATTCATTCTCATTTGAAACATGTGAATAATATTTTGAGGATATTGATTATAATCTTTCAGACTACAAATCTTTTAACATAATCTTTATTATTTTTTATTGATTTTTTTGAGGTATACATTTTTCTCAGCTCCCCTGCTTTCCTTTCCCCTCCCCTTCAACCCTCTCCTATGGTCCCTATGCTTCTAATTTACTCAGGAGATCTTGTCTTTTTCTACTTCCCACGTAGATTAGATCATAACCTTTATTCTTTTTAAGAAATCATTCTTTTTAAAAATAATTTATTTGCATTGTTTACACGGGCAGTAACTAAAAATAAAACGAGAAAAATAACCTCAAGAAATTATGTAAAGTGGGGAATATTTATGCTTCTATAAACTTTACTGATAAAATACTTTGCCTAACTGGTGAGTAGTCTGAGACTAAACACTTCTGCAGTCTTCTCTAAGAAAAATCTTAAAAATGAAGATGTAGAACTATTACTGCTTCCTCAAATTGACTGATACCTAGACCAAAAGTCAAAAATATTTATAGGAATAGAAAACTACCCAATATCCATTGATGTAAAATTGACAATTTTTGCCATCTTACCAAAAATTAGCAAACATACAAGAAAAGTAAGAAAGGACAATGAATAAAAAATGAAAACTGACTCAGAACTGACATGTAAGAATTTCCAGACAAAAATTCTAAAAGAATTACAACTCTACTCCAAATATTCAAAAGTTGAGACTGAAGATATTTAAAAGAGATTCAAATCAAATGTTTAGAATTGAATACCAAAAGATGAGGCTAAAAATAAATTCAATATAAAAGCAGACATAGCAGAAAAGGCGACTGGTACAAACAATAATAGCTATTAGCTCCAAAGAAAAAGACTATTAAAACAGGCAAAAAAGCAGAGCATCAGTAAGCTATGTGAGTATTCAAGAAATCTAGCATACATTTACAACTGGAGGAGAAAGAAAAATTGAAAAAAATGCCCACTTCAATTTCCGAATTGAATGAAAATCACAAACATGCCAATATAATAAAAACAGAGATGAGAATAACATCAATTTCATTTCAGAAAACATTTTAAAAGAAAATATGGTAGAATAATAACTTTTAATATACTGAAAGGGAGAAACAATGCCAACCTCATGGTTTTTATTATATAGCCATATCCTTCAAAACCAAACATGAAGATGGTGGAAGAAAGGTATCAAGAACTTCCCTGTGTCTCCACCAGTCTACTCTATAGTCTACCAGCACTAATTGTAGTGGCTACAGGAAAAGGTTGATGAAAGAAAAGGTGAGGGAGTGTCCCAGCAAACATTAGACAGAGATAAGGTAGAGTCCAGCAATGCTGGGAAAGGCAGGGTTGGTATCAATCTGCTGGCAGCCTT
>LOEQ01004863.1:21396-40447 GCA_001685075.1 Bramus lutescens | reverse complement strand
GGGAGGAGGTGGAAATTTTTAATAAAAAAGTATAAAAAAAAGAAAAAAAAGAAAAAAAAAACAGAAAGAGGTATCCATGCCACACTTTTAAGAGACTGAACCTGAGAATCCATGAGATAGAGGAAGGAAAAGATATGCAAACTAAAAAGACTAAGAGCCTATTAAATAAAATTATAGCAGAAAAAAGGAAATATTGGGAAAGATACAGATACCTAATACAAGAAACATTTAAAACCCAAATGGATATGATCAGAAAGAACTTTTCCATATTATATTATAGTGAAAATATTGAGCCAAGAAAAGACAAAACTCTTGACCTTTAAAGGATTGATCTCTTTACTTCTCATCACAAAGTATATTTCAACACACAAATCACCTACACAAACTTAAAACTTAATAAGGAGAAAGAAACAAAACCATCATCTGCGCATTAAACATTATCTGAACTTTCCTACTTGCCAAAGAATTCTGAAGGATTTTCTGAATGGTATAAATAGTGACATAAATGAAGCAATGGAGAATAATTTAAGGAGGTACATGCATGCAAAAATTAAAATGTTCTGTCATAAATTTTACTCAGAAGGGTCTCAGTTGCTAATTATCTGCCATATAGGAAACTACAACCATATTATCTCCAAATATTTGAACACTTACTCAGTATCACATATGCAACCTGTTTTAAAATATCTACAATACTAAAATAACATATATGAGGTGTTTAATCTTTGTAACAACCTTGAGGTAGGTATTACTAACATCATATTTTGATATGGTAACCGAGATACAAATAGGTCAGATAACAGTCTGAAAGTCACAGACTTAGTAAGTCATAAAGTCAGGCTACGCAATCTATGCACCATCATATGTCTTAATTGCTATTCTAGATGACCTTTCATCCTTCCCCTATCATACTAAAAAAAAGATACTTGAATTTTAAATAATTACTACAGCTTTATGTTTTTGTTTCTTAGTTTCATTTTTAGAAGTAGATTCTCATTCACCCTAGGCTAGCCTTGAACTTCCATATACCCAAGCCATCCCTGAACAAGATGACCTGGAACTTCTGACTCTCTTGCTTCTACCTACCTGGTGCTTGGAAAATAGAGGCATGTGCCATCATCATGTTCAGTTTAATGAGGTATTGGGGAGCAAACCCAGGGTAATAGCTATCACATAAATATAGCAAGCATTCAATGGTGGTAGCATTAAGTTATAGCATTTATGAAAAAAGTAAAATCTTATTATTTCTAAAGAAAAAATTCAATTTCATAATGAAATGTGACATGAAGATAACCTATAATAATTTGAGACTTGAATCACTACATATGAGTAAAAGCTATAAATCAAGGCTGTGCCAAGCAAACTGTGTTTTATGCCAAAACCAACATGTACTTCATAAAAGGTTTTCAAGTGCCTTAACAAAAAAGGAGTTCATTTATATATGGAGTACTGATTTTTAACACAAACCTGTATTCTACTGATATATAGCTTAATATACACATGCAGTAATCATGACTTAGACATAAATCCATACCAGACTTTTATTATAATTTCTTCCTAATAAAGACAGTATCAGAATGGTGATTAATTTTTACTAACAAATGTGTTCATGTTCATAACAAAATATAAATATTTTGCTACTTTAAAAAAACTGTACTTGTTTGAATAGGACTTTATCTTATTTCTTTTAAATCATCCCTCAAAATAAGAAGAAATTTCTCCTTGATAGAATGATGAGCAGAGGATGGGAGATCAAAACTATCATTATCTTAAGCAATATTCACTGAATATTTTGATGGCTAAAAGAAAAATGGTAAGATTCCAATAATTTGGCACTTAGATATGACTACTTTTATGATATTACTGGCCAGTTTTTGAAAAATTATACTTTACTATGACAAAGAACATTCATGTATAATATAGTTATTATATTAATATACAGGTATTAATACTTATACTATAGCAGGGTATTTATACTTTGATAATATATTGAAACAATGGTCAACAAAATTAATATTTTAATCTAAACTGAAACCCTAAAATTTCTTATCATCTATATCTACTTGTAGTAAAAGCTTTATAACCGACATGAATAGAAAAATACAGCAAATTTTCTATTCACTTCACAATACTCAGATGGCAAACGTACCAGCTGTACATAGTAATAATATATAAGCTTTCAATTTTGATCACATCTTTCTATTCAACTTCAATTAGTATATGTGATATATGACAAATGCTACAACCATAAAATCCCACCAATATAGCTCCCTAATAATGTCCTGAACTTAATGACCTCAATAGACATGCTTAAAAAAAAAAAGCTCAAAAACACTTAACCCTATACCCAGGCAAGAAGGAAATGCTTTGAGCAAGAAAACTTAGTCTTTCCCAGAGACGAGCACACCAACTGGTTAGCCCAGATGTTCAGTCCTGAAAACATAAATACAGATTGGGCAGGCTGATTTTCACACACAAACACAACCACACAGCAACAATTAAAGAAAAAGAGGCCATGAATTTAAAAGAGAAAAGTGGGTTACAAGACAGGAGGTTGGACATAAGAAAGGGAAAATAAAGTAATTATAATCTCAATAAGAAAATTAAATAAATAAAAACTGACATGACAATATAAGAAAACCATACAATAAGTATACATTGTAATATAGTTTCAGGATTTTACTAATTTAACATGAACAAAGTAAAACTAAACATATTTATGTTTTATACCTTAGCTCCATCTGAAATATTGTCCCAGTTTCCACCACTCAAAGAGAACTTCCCATTGCCTATACGCAGGAGTATTTCTTCAGGAGTATCATTGGGTCCATTGGAAAATGGAGTGTAGCTGTTAATAAAGGAGAATTTAATAAACATGCAAAGGTACATTTTGTACATAATTGAAAGTGATGTCTAAAAGTCTATATACAAATATAAAAAGGAGCATTATTATTAGGTAAGAGCATTACTTAATAATTACCTTTACTATTAATATGAAACCATGTATTTCAAACAATGAATTTAATCCTAATAAATTATTTGACAAAGTAAAGAATTTTGCTGATTACTTCTTTGCTTCCTTTGATCAGCAAACTAAGGGTAGACTTTTAAATAAACATATAGTATTATAATGAAACCACAATTAAGCACAAATATTCTATTTTGAAAGACTTAAGGTCAGCAAGGAAATATATTTACTAGGAAGAAGTTGTAATTCTTACATATTTATAATATATTGTACCAATTCAGCTTATTCATCAACGTTTTATTTTTATGACAATAATTAGTGGAAATAAGTTACATTTTTCAATTAATATCTATGAAAACAAATTATATTTAATATTGATGACAATGTAATAAAACACAGCCTCTGAATTATGTACATAAAATTACTCGTGGGTTGAAAGAAATTCATAAATTTGAGGTGGATTTTAAAAATTAACTTGACAAAAGTGATCATTTTTGTACCACTTTATTAGATGTAACCAAAATTTCTTTATACTTGAGAATTGGAAAGCCAATTTATAACCATAAATACAGTAAACTCTTCATTCCTTCATCAACAATTGGGCTTAAATAACATCAAACACATACTTATATATAATAATTTCTTATTTGATCATAAAACAAATATTTGAAAGCAGCAAGGAAGAAATTATATCCTATGGTCTAAAACCTATAATATTGACTATATGTGATATGGTACACTATTCTATAAAGTGCTTATAATTTTTAAAATTCTGACATATGCAATTATGTACAGCCAATTAACAGTTTAAAACATTACTTTATGTTGCTAATGTATTTTATGTTTTTATACAGCAGTTAAATTGAGTATTTAAAATGTCATACCTAAATTTCTGATATTTACTAGTTAATCATTCCTTTTTTAAAATCACAATAATTCATAACCATAAATATTCACTTTTAAATAAAAGTGCTTCTCCCTATTAAGAGTAAAATATCATTTTAATTAATTATAAATTATAAACATTAACATGGTCTAATTATTATCATATTTATTTTGAGTGTATTTTCATCCTATTAATGGTGGACATGTATGTATATGCTTCTTTAGTTTAATGTGTAGTATTTATTTTCATCAATCATCTTACAAAATCTGTTGCCCAGAATTAAAGTGCTATCTTAATAAAATTAACTTAATATTAACAAGCTCAGTGGACATGCTCCTATTATAATACACAGCTAATCAATAGTCTAGTAAGTTCATTAAATAGTTAACCACACTGTAAAAATAAAAAGCTTATTCTAAAGCACCTATTCTGTATGAAAACTTTTCTATTTTTGTATTGTTCTCATTTTATAAATAATAGTATAGATTTGAAAATATTAATGGGATGTCTAACAGTATTTTCTTCTGTACTCTTTCTAGATGAAGATATGCACTCAAATTCAAATAACAAGAGTTTGTAAATATCTTACCCAGCCAACATAGTGTAAAATAGGACTCCTAAACTCCAAATATCACAAGCAGCATCATATCCCTGTTGAGTGAGAACCTGCAAAAAAAAATCATGGTATGAAATCTTAGTACTATAAGCTCATAGTTTTCAGATATGTATATATATATATATATTTCACTGCAATATTGTATAGATCCTAATAATTTCATAAATATTAATAATACAAACATAAATATAAAATCAGCAAACACTACATGAACTAGGGTTATTATAGGCTGGTATGTAATACAGACTACACACCTACACACAAAAAAGAGCAACCATGTAAGATATAAAACCTAAGCTTTCATTCTTATTTCAAATTGAATAAACATCTAAACTTAAGACTGATATGTACAAGTGTTTTATGGAACTATAAATAATACTGAGGTTTTTAATTCTGATATTGACTCTTATGAGGTAGATATTAATTATTCCAATTCTGAAGATGACACTGAGGGCAATGTTAAGAAACTGGCCCATCATCATTAAACTGGTTAGTATTGTAGAACAGGCATTCTTACTAAACGGCAGTGCTTTTAATATCTATGAAAACAGCTTCTTATTTTGAGTTAGGGTTTTCTTTTAAAGCCCAGCATGACTGAGAACTCCCTATTATAGCCCATGCTATCCTTAAACGTGTGACAATCAAGTTGCTTCAACCTTCCAAGTGCTGGAATTACAGCAGGTATGAGTCATCACATCTTGCTTGATAACTCTTTCCTAGTGGTTGGTCGGGGTGTGTGCGTGGTGTGTGTGTGTGTGTGTGTGTGTTGTATGTGTGTGAATATTTTGTAAAAGGGCTATGCATTATATAAGAATGAATTCCAATAATGATTTATAGCTATGTAATGTGGGTATAAATCTGTAATAAAAAAGATAAAACAAGATAATAGGAAAACTTGTGTTATGAGATAGTTTGAGACACAAGGATGGTATCGTGAAAACATCAGGAGATTTCTGATAAATTCCTAATAGCTTTATTAGTATTTTTATAATAATTTGTGCAAATAGTTTTGCTTGAGGGACATTATTAACAAATACCAAAAATATTTTTACTGTAAATTAATGTAAATTCTAAGAACATCAACAGCATTTGCTGAAAAACTAAAGGGATGAGGAGAGAGTAAGATGACACAGTTAGCAATGGTGCTTGTGCCTATTCTGATGACCTGAGCTTGATCCTGACTCCTCTGACTTCCACATGTACACAATGGCATACACATTCTCCTCATGTACACAAAAACACAGAATAAACAACTCAATGTCAATTTTTAAAAATTAATGAAAAAAATAAAACTAAGGCATCATTTTTTAAATTAAGAAATTAAGCGCATTGCTAAAGCATAAAAACAATACAGAAAGATTCTTGATTCATTAAAACTGAAGGCTAGATAACCATCAGTGTGGACTTTTCATCTAGAAAAGGCTAAAATATTATAGTTATGACTTTTACAATTATCCGACATAAACAATAAGTAACTTGCTTAAATATATTTATAATCCCTATACATACATTTATAAATAAGAGCACAAATGGTTCTAGACCAGTGTTGGGTATATGAGACATTTTCTTAGAGCAAATAAAGGACACATATTTAAAACTGAAATGCTATGGAAGACTGGACTATAGAAGCCCTAATGAATACAACATAAAGATATCACACTGTTTTTATTCTTGTATGTTCTCATTTCTTAACAACTCTTACTGTTCTAGGTATCCCATGTTTACCTAGGCATCCCATGTTTACCTAGTTTGCCCTACTCATATTTGTACTTTTGCGCCTTCTCAGAGTTACCTGAAATGGTGGTTTGTCAGAACATGATCCATGAATGAAGCTGCATGAGAAAGATTCTGAGAGCTTGAGAAATAATGCCAAGACAACAAGGCCAAAATCTTGTAACCTCAGTTTCTCTATAACAGACACTTTATTTGCCCTTCCCAGTATAGTAAATAAAAGTGTGTTTGCTTTAGAATACCCATATCTTATCATCTATTACTATTTAGGCTGATGTTTCCAAACAGAGGCTAAACCTTGTGACTGTCAAAAGCCTAAACACATGCGACCTTTGCTCATTTGACTTTGTTTAACTCTGAGAATATAAAATGTCTGATGCTTTGAATAAATTAGCTATTTCATGAAACTTTAGTCTATCTCATTTTAGGGCTTCACTCTCCCATATTCATGCTACCAACTATAGCAGCAACAGTGGCATGCACCTATAATCCTAGATATTTGGGAGGCTGAGGCAGGAAAACTGCTTAAATCCAGAAGCCTGAGACTTAAGAAAAAGTCCAATATCTGTATAATTTTTCTAAGGTATGAAAACAGTGGAACTGTGCAGTAAGTGTTATAATATTATAGTTTATCACACAAATCTCGTTTTTTATTTCCTACAAACTTAGTTACATTCTGTGTGGGTAAAAAGGACAATATTTTGTTGTATAATTAGTCTTCAATGTCCTACAATAATGACTATATGAAACCAAAAAAGAAACAAGGCATGGTGGCAGAATTAATGAATGAGGATAGTATTCAGCCTGTAATTTTGTATCATTTCGCTTGCATCAAGATAAATTTAGGACAATAAAAGTCACAATTAAAGCAGTTAATTCTATAACCTTCTCCACCACTTGGATTTGCAAGTCTCCAAAAAGTAACATATAGAAATTCTCATTTCTTTTGTACTAAGTTTAATGCATATTTGACACAAAACATATGACAGCACAATCCATAGGAAAGTAAGGTAATTTCAATATTATATTATCAGAAGCTGTGAATATATCATTCTTCAAATTTATTTTAAGTTAAATAGATACAAGACCATTCTAATACTTAATTACACATTTATTATCAGTCAGATAATATAATATTCACGGATTTTCTTGTATAAAAGTAAATAATTGAGAATAACCTTAGTGAGATTAGAATAAAAAATGCACATCTATGAAGTAAATCATAAGAGGATGACTGAAGCAATACATATCCAAAAACTGAGTGAACATTATTTTTTATTTCTACGTTAAAATTGCAATAATAAGGCCAGGTGGTGGTGGTAACAGCCTTTAATCCCAGCACTGGGGAGGCAGTGACAGGTGGATCTCTGAGTTCAAGGCCAGCCTGGTCTAAAGAGCTAGTGCCAGGATAGGCTCCAAAGCTACAGAGAAACCCTGTCTTGAAAAACCTAAAAAAATAAAATAAAATAAAATAAAATTGCAATAACCAGTGATCTTTCTTAGAAAATCAGGACTCTATGTAATGTGATTAAATTATGAAAGCACAGCCTCATAAATTCTATTATTTCTTAAAATATTTGCATGGTTACTTCAATCTTTATGATTCAATTTTAAAATGACTATCTTGTATGTAGTTTGATAGCATATTTTGACAGAATCTGAAAATTTAAAGACTAATGTATTTCATTTCTAAGAACTTAGAAATATTTACTAACTTTCGGCAGTGTCTTCAGCACTTGATAAAATATTTCAAAGCACTCAAAACACACAAGTGCGAGCCAAAGGTAGTTCAAATAAATGCCAGTTGTGGAGAAATGCTCTCCACATGCCCACCTGAAAATTTTTCACTATTACAATAAATAAATTGTCTTACTGCAATGGAAGTCTGCTAGGATTAAAAAGCAGCAGTGTACTGTATCGTACTGTGTACATATATATTCATTAAAATGATGGCCTAACCATTGATCCTAAAATGTTTACCTAACCATTAATCTAAACATGCATATATTGTGTGTTTATTTACTTTAATTATTTTGGTGTTCTTTTGGGACACATTCATTCCTAAATTTTTTCTAATAAGTTTCTATAAAAAAAGAGAACTATACAAAATTAAGCCAAGATTAATGATTTTCCCATTAAAATAAGTAGTTAATATATTATTATTTGCATTAAAGATAACTATTTAGAAAATTTATGGTGACTATATAGCTTATATTTAGCAGAAGATGCCACATTTAAAATATTCTGTTCTCCTAACCTATTAAAAACAAAGCCTAGAAATACTTTTTTATGTACAAGGTAGTATCTCATACACATGAGGGCAGTCCAAATAAAATAACCTCTTTGGGAATATGTACCCCAGAATTATTTCTGAAAAGCATAGCTTCTACCCAGTATAATTCAGTAAAAATTGTACATTCATTATATTATAAGTGTCATTAAAGTACAGAATAAATTACTCACATATTCATAATTTGTTACACACCAAATCAAATCATCAAGAGCTTATAAAAGCAAAATTGTATCTATAGCCCAATCGCATCTAAAGTGAAATTCATAAAAATTAAAATGAGAATAGTTCATTGATGAAGTTACTTTTATATATTTTCAGAAAATATTTTCATAACATCTAATTTAAAATATATTTACATATAATATATATTATCTGCTTAAAATGATCAATTATTTGATATAAATATAAAATATATATGAGATAAGAATTCACTTTCAGATTATCTGATCACACTTTTCTGATTTGGCAAAATCATTTTTTTCAAAATGAGTTTTAGATATTTGAATTAGTATATAATAACTGCCATTGATGATCAACATCTACAACATGTTAGGAACAATTCCTGACTTATAAACACATTTCATAAAGAAATTAATGTAGCCAGTGCAATCCCTGATTGACTTTTCACCAATCTTGTCTTACTGCTTCAGGATGTACTAGTATCAGAGAGCTCCCCAAAGTACAATCTGTATTCCTGAACTTTCCAGCCTCATCTTCTCTTACTCTTCGTTCCCAAGGAACAACAGATGATTTATTAGGCAAAACAAATGTTTCTATTTAAAAACAAATCAAAAGTAAATCTAAAGATGTACCTTAGTCCTAAAATGTATGATTCTTAGCAAGGCATATTGACACATGCCTGTAATCCCAGCCATCAGGAGGCAAAGGAAGACTTTGCTGTGTGTTGCAGCTCTAGTGAGTAATAGCTATATAGTAAAACCCTCTTTAAAAATCATACAATTTCTATATTAGTATATAGCCTAAAAGAACAGACTACTCTGATTAGAAGATATATGTTTGATTTAGATGCTAGTAACTACCTGACTTTATATTATAAATTATTATAATTCAGATTTTAAAAGAGCTTTATAGTTATAAAAAATGACATCTGCTTTTTCCTGTCTTTACCAACATACTTGCCATCATATAGACTTAATTTAAGCAAAACAATGAACAGGAAACAGTAAAACCTAAAGAATACCTCAGGTGCTACAAAGTTTGCAGTGTAGCATGGAGTTAACAGAAGTCCATTTTCTCCTCGAAGCTGTTTTGCAAACCCAAAATCACAGATCTTAATTGAATCTGCATTAGCTGATTCATCCATGTACAAAATATTACTGGGCTTAAGATCACGATGAACAACCTTGAATATAAAAGAAAACAGCATTATAATTGTATAACTAAATTTTTGTTAAAACATTTAATATGTTTATAGAAAAAAACTTTCCATTTTATTCCCAACCTATGGCATCAAAAATGAGAAAAGTATTCTGCGAAGTAGACATTACACTATCTGCCAGCTTTTCTATCTTCATTTATTGGTTCTACTTTTAGATATAATAGTCTAAAGTTTCACCCAGTGCCCCACGTCCACTTCGAATATTAACTCTTGATACAGTCCACAAGTTAAGAGCCTGCAGACTCAAGGGAATTTAGAAAAGTAAAGAAACTGTGTTGAGTAACACATTTGGTTGAAGGATGAAACAGAGTTGTGGGTAGGTTCCCATATCTGTGGCTATTACACTAAGAACTAAGAGCAGTCTCTATTATACACATTCATTTGGGAAAAAATAAATAGTTCTTCTGTTTGAGAAGAGCAGAAAAGAGACAGCAGAAAAACATAAAAAACAAAGTTGAGAATACTATACAGCAAAGAACCAGCACTGACACATAAAATTAAGATTTTATATGAAAGCAAAGGATATGAAGACATCAAAGCTAGTACACTAAACAAGAGATTTCAATTCAAACTCAGCCAAAATTATACTTAAAACAAAGTAATAACCACTGGAGGAGAGTAACAAAATATAAATAGTTTCATAACTATATATCACCATAGGATACAATTACAAGTCATCTGATTTACATAAACAAGACAAGTAGAACATAGCCACAAGAAAAAAAATAATCTAGGTCTGATTCTCAGAAGAACCAAGTTAGAATTTGTAGAATTATAAGTGGTTATAAAGATTCTCAAAAAAAATAAAACATACTTACAATGTATGAAATTCGCAAGAAAAAAATGCAAGCTCAGTAGAAAAAATGAAGAAGGCTCAAATAATTGCCAAAACTTTAAATTCTGAATGTGATGATTTTTTTGCTTCAACAATTCATTCAATCTACTTTTAGGATTCATACATATTGTACCATATGGTGATATAAAGTTATGAAGATACTAATATTCTGTTACTATTCTCCAGTGGTTATTATTTTAAGTATAATTTTTGGCTGAGTTTAAACTGAAAATCTCTTGTTTGGTATACTAGGTCTGATAAGTTCATATCCTTCATTTAGCAATGTACAACAATGTATGCTTAAAGGGCAAAATCTCACTTAGTGTTTAAATCTTAAAAGCCCTTTGCTTACAATAGCTATCATATACAAATATTCAAAATATCTGCTATTTAAGTGTTCTATAAACAAGATTTATTAAGAAGTAAACAGCAGATATTTATCATATTGTATTTTTTAAAATTCTGGTTTATCATGCCTTACAAAAAATTCTGTTATCCTTTAAAATGCTTGCAAAGTGATTGGATGGATTAAATCATACTAAAATTATTGTATTCCTTTAGTACTGCACAATTTATTTCCAACTATTGAAGTCTTCTTGGGTCACATATAAAATTTTTTATTATTTATAAGTGGGGCTACATACAATTTCTACTATATCAATTCTGGAAAGCAGTTTGTATTCTTATTTCATTTTTTTATTTTCTATTTCAATGTATCTATCTTACATATATATGAAGTGAAAAAAAGAAATATACAAGTCTTCTCCACAAGACTTAACATATTGATAGTTCAATGTTTAGGATAAAAACTTATTGTCATATTTAGGATATTTGGTGAGAGTCAACACATAGCCGTTTTTGTGCTAGAATATAATAGTTATAGACTAATTCCAATAATACTTTATATGCCTGTAAATATTTTTCTTGTTAGCTTTTAGAAGTCTAGGCTTGATGGAACTCACCATTTAGTTCAGGATGGCCTCAAATTTTAACTACGATTTTGCCTCAGCCACCCATGTTCTGAACTTACAGGGGCGAGCCACTAAAACCCACTTGGATATTTCTTTGATGATTCACACTTTAAAGTTTGATTAGGTTTGATAATACATACACACATACACATACACACACATCTCTAACCTTGTCCTATAAATTATCAAGCCGTGTGTGAGTGTGTGTGTGTAGACAGACAGACATATTTCAAACCACTTTCTATAAACTTCACTATAACACTGAATTTTATTAGTATATTGTGTATAAAAATATACAAGAAACACAATATAGGTCCCAGAATTGAAGGAAGAATTCAACTATAACTTACTCCTTGACAATGAAGATATTCAACTGTCTTTGTTATTACATACAGCACATCACTAGCTTCCTGTTCTGAGAAACACTTTTTTTTGAGAATACGATCCAGTAGTTCTCCTCCTTTCATCAAATCCGTAACAAGGTAAACATATCTCCCATCATCAAAGACCTAAAAAGGAATATGTTTTATGGTTTTATTATTTGTAATCATTATTCCAAATTTTTAAAGTTATATTTACTTTGTTTTGTCAGTACAACTCTAGAATCAAAACACATACAGCATTTCTTTCTTGTTGATATAGTAAGGTTGTATTGAAGAATGAAGTGGAAAAAGAATCTCCTGTGTAGTTCTGCAAGATCATATCAAATATGAAGTTTTTGAAGTTGAAGGTTAGAGGTTTCAACAAAACACATAAACAAGGGTAGAAATCCATGCTTCTCAAATAACATGTACATGCTATTTTAATTATATTACAAGTACTTCTTCAAAAGTAATCATTTTTGTGATAGTAGACATAGCACTTATTAGTTCTTTGACTAGTATGGCTAGAAACAAATGTTGAATTCAAATGGTGCATTAAAAGAAAGATAAGAAATAAAAATTTCTACTTGGTATGTTTATAAATATTTGATATATAAAATATAGATGAGTATATGTATTTGATATATATTTCTACTTGATGTTTATATATTTGCATACACATACATTTAAACATACATGCACATACAAACTACTATTTAAATATGACAAATATAACTATGTATCATATTATCTAAAACAAACTGATCAAGATGATGTTAATAATTTAGTATATTCACAAAAATGAGTCTAAATTATAATGTAAAAGTCATTATTCAGAGATACATCAATATGTGTGTTACAGGTTTTTTTTAAAAAAAAAACTGTAGACTAATACTATTTCATTCAAGAAATGGTCCATAACTCTACAGACAATTACTCTATAATCAAGAAAGTAAGTTTTCCAGAATAAATTTCCTTTACATTTATAGGGATGAGAAAAATATTTCTAGTTGCAATATTACTGAGTTAACTATTCAGAATATACATGGATTATTAGGATATTCTTTTGCCAACAATCATAGTTCTTTACTAAAATCTTTAAAAAGAGAATACATGTCTAGAATCACTGGAGAATGAAAGCAGCAATTTGAAATTTGGCATTTAAAGAATCACAGCTATAAAGTCCTAGTTCATAACTTTCTTAACTTAGTTGAAACTTAGATTTTAAAATACTTACATCCTTTAAAGTGATAATGTTAGGATGTTGTCCATAATGCATAAGAATGTCAATTTCTTCTGAGGGGTCTCGTTTATTTTTATCAATGATCTAAGAAACAGACCATAGAAAATTCTTTAAAACAAGTTAAATGATTTTATCATGCAGAAAGGAATATTTTTCTATGTATCCATCCATCCATCCATCCATCCACCCACCCACCCAAGCACCCACTCCTCAATCTATCTATCGGTCTGTCTATCTAGAATTGTGTTGTTACTGTTTTGAGATGGATTGTGCTATGTGGCCTAAGGTGTGCTAGAACTCATTATATAGCTCACTCTGGCCTTGAACGTATGATAATTCCTGTACTCCCAACTGCCATCATGCCAACCTTCAATTGGGTTCTATTATTCAAAAATACGTAGGAAATCAAGAACATCATTCTCTAATTGTTTCAACATTTAAAAATTCCATACAATAGAAATCTAACATAAATACTGAGCTAGATCAAGTATACCGCCTTTAACTAAGACACTAATAAGTAATACTATGTACATTCTACAGTTGCTCAATCTTAACATAGTATGCTACAGATTAGTCAGGAAACAAAAAGTAAATAAATAATGCCATTTCTCCAAAATGAAACTTTACAAAGAAATTAAAAATGAAAATATTAAATCACAAACTTTTTCTCATCATCTGATTTTCCCTCAATGTACGAGTAAAACTGTATGAGCTAATCTGTAATACAAACTATGTAAGTCAAACAATAAATTAGGCTCAGAAGCGATACCTTTACTGCAAATTCCATGTTGGAACCTGAATGTATGCATCGCTTGCAAACAGAGTAAGAACCAACACCAATATCCTCTTTCAATTCATAGACTTCATTAAATTGAGCAGCATGTCCATTCATCTGTTTTGTTAAAACAAATTAAATACTAATGAAAATGAATTGCACATTTTCTTAATTTTTGTCCCAAACAATCTTAACATATCTTAAAGGTTAAAAAAATTCTAGAAATTTTACCAATATTTAAAAATTGCATATATAAATTCTTAAGCCACTATATATTGTAAGCTTTCTAAAACCACAAGCAATGTGATGAATTGACTAGTTTAAAAATCACTCCAACATTTTCTTGCCAAAACAGACATATAAAAATATTAAAGGTAATTACTATCTGTTCTTTCCCCAAACATACAGAAACACTTTTAACTCAATTATATTGAGAAAATGAAGTCATTAACTATGATCTTTCAATAACTATTAAACATCCATTATTAAGAAGTGAAAAAATATACTTATCCTGAAACTGAACATTGTGATTATGGTAAAGAATTTACCTGGATGACTGGTAATACATTTGCACTTGTAACAGGAGTGATTTTATATTCTTCTGCAATAGAAGTTGCAACAAAGCTGAATCCTTTGAAGAGCTGATGAGCATTTGCACTGGCTGGCAAACCAGGAGAATCTAACATTTAAACAGTAATATTTTACTAAAATTATCTAGAACTTTATGATTACAGTATCAGTAAATTTATTTTTTTAAAAAAGAAAGGAAACATTAAATATCAAATCTGACACACGACAAATATGACTCATACTTCCTCTCTACTTCTTGTAGACTGACATATTTTATATGGTCAATAATTTTTATTAATGGTTTCATCCTTACTACCAAAACCCACACAGTAGGGATTCAATATTTCTTGAATGAGCACACGAAACAGATGTCAATAAAAGTAAATTAGATCACATTCTAAACTGATCCAGTGCACATCTCATGTTTTACTTCATACAATATCTAGAAAATTATTAGCCTGGGAAGCTGGGAAGGAATTTACAAAGAAATAAAAAAGATGGAAAAAAATTCTGCATTTTACCCTTCTTCACACTTCACTGATAAATATTTTCCAATTAAAGATTGTAGCAATCTTGTATATAAGAACTACATTTACACAAACACCAAACTAGTTTTGCACAAAGATTTTTTTTACTGAAACAGTTAATTTATGTAATAATTACTAGAACAAAAGCCTTGGCTATAAACAAGTATGTATTACCTTTAGGTGTTTTGGCAGTAAATTCAGGATCAAAACAAAAAGTATCATCTGGTTTTCCAGAAGCAGGTCGGAAAGGAGGCTGAACTTCTCTTTTATATAGTTTCTAGAGGCAATGCAGTAATGAAAAAAAACATTTAACATTTTAAAATATCATCAACATATGTTGGGCATTCCTAACACAACATCTAAAATTCAAATACTCTAATATCCACAACATTTTGAATGTTGATAGCATAAGTGGACAAGTTGTAGCTAAAACAGACACACTAAAAATATGGTTATGAAATTATCTTTGAGTTGTATGAATAAGATATATAGTAAATACAAGATAATTTCATATTACTTGGGTTTTATTTTCAAATTCATTCACTTCCTTTTACATATATGCACACATACATACAAATGCACCACACGCAACACACACACACAAAATAAATTCCAAAACCTAGAAAAATGTTAAACATTTTAGGATATGTAACCTACACTCATTTAAGAGAAAACATCACATGATATTGACAATCAGAAGACTTGAAATATTTACACAGTTTTCAGAGAACTGTTAACCACATTCTACGATTAAGATGTAATGTCCAAAATCTAATGAAGCCAGAGAACACAAATGACATTATAATGATGTCACATTTTGCACTATAAACAATGATGTTCACTTCTGGATAACAAAATAAATTCTCCCAAGAGCTATGACCACACAAAGCTTATCACAATGTAAAAATTTTGAGATAACTAACAAAATCAGTAGTCAGATTATTTTCATGACAATTTCATCTAAAACTGTTTGTTTCCATATAAGATTAAATACATTCTTCTTAATATTCTAAGTTGCTAAACTGTGTATGTTTTAAAAACACAGATGTGTAAACAATATTGCAGCTGAATAAGATGCTCTGACAATCTCTGTCCATAAACAACACCAAGAGGAACAACCATTCACTTACTAAACCAGCCTCAACTGAGACAAGGAAATGAAGCCAGTGATCATAATGCCTGGTTTTAGTATTACAAAGACGCATTCAAGGAGAAAGGCCGGAAAGAAAACATGCTGTTTACAACAAATCCATTTCACCATTATAGAGTGAAAGTGAAGTGATGGAATATAATAGTCCAGATCAACTGAATTTAAACCAAAGTGTCAATGATTGTATAGCAGACAAAATAGAACTGAAGTAATAAGTACTAAAAGCAAACAAGGTCTTTATGAGAAAGAGGTCAGGTCAGCAAAAGAAACTGATATATTTAAATGTACATGATACCAAATATTAAACAAATGTATAAATAATAATGATCTAAAAGAGAGACCAATGCTCACCTGGAATAAAAAACAGGAAGTTTATCATTTCAATCAACCAACAAAAACACAACCACGTTAAAATGTTCCCTACAGCAAATGGAATAAACATATATCTACCAAAAATTCCACCCAATAGCCTCTTGTAAGTTCACTGAACATACTCCAGATAGACCATATAACAAGTCATAAAATAATTCTTAATGAATTTGGAAGTACGTAAATCACATCAAGTATCCTTTTCATAATAGCAAATTAAAACTGGAACCAATAACAAAATGAATATTGGAAACTTTGTAAATACAAAGTAGTCAATCATCTTACACTTGAACAAATAATGGATTGAAGGGGAAAAAACAAGAATTTGGAAAATTTGAAACTAATGACAGAAACAAGTAACAAAAATAAAACCTATAATTCCTATATTTAAAAATCAAAGAATTACTACATTTCATAGAACTAGAAGAGTGAGTTTTTCTAAGACAAGACTATCAATCTGGGCATATAAATTAAAATATAAATAATTTAGCATAATTGCTCAATGTTTTTCTTTCATGTCATCCACAAGCATAAATATCTATAGTACAGTGTTTTTTCTTAATTTAGCTTGTTCTAATGCAGAACAATGAACAATGTGAAATTAAAGAATATCTGTGCTTATTATTAACTATATTAGGATCTATCATAGCCTCACTCATTTTCCCTATTTCATCCCCTCCTCATCTAGAGTGGAATTATAAATATTAATCATATTACAACAGTTACAACAAATGATAAACAGAAATTACTATATCCAGACCTCCACCACTTCAAGGCATTGCCACGCTACATGATAACTATAAACAAAAATATCAGATTTAATATAAAATATATGGGTTATGCTTATCTGTCAAGTCTCTATATTACTAGATTCAAAAGAATTTTACTCATTTTAATATAAATATTTAATAACAAACTTATATTCAACTTACATTCCAATCAATAGATGCAAAAAAAGCATGTCTTTTGACTTCTTCAACTCCTTCTGATCCTGTAATATGGAAATAATTTTAATGCCATAATCTTTTAATCTTGCTACTTAGCTTCTATGTTATTAGACAAAACCCATGACTGTATATTTTCCTAGGTTGCTTAGAGTAAAGTATCTATGATTTCTTGTCTGGTATTGCATTAAATTGTCCTTTATCTACTATTAATAAGAAAGAAAACTGATGTATATAGTGAATTGTATAAGTCAACATGAAATACTAGGTACTAAAATGCCTCCTAACAACTACAATTTCTGTTTAATATAATGTTAAACTAAGTAATTGCCTTTCACAATTCATGTCTCATAGTCATACGCTATGTTAAAGCCTACAAAGGTGAAAACAACAATGTACTTTTTAACATAAGGACATAGATAACAGGATCACATAAGGATCTAGGAAAAGGGAATATAACCTTGAAGTTTACTAGGAGAGGCAAAGTAGTCATCATCAAATATTTAAAAGGATTATCAATACATAGTAAACTGCAATTTTTCGAAAGGCAACTCATATGATGTACATGATTTCTGTTAACTAGACTATTTCATGTCTATTGATTTTGCTGATTAATCATAAGCAAATTTTTATTTGATATAAACTACTAAAAGTCCACAATTCAAATGTAAATATACAGTAATCATAAATGAACTTAGACTAAAACATAAAGATACAGTTTCTTGGCTATTATATGTAGTACATTGTTATAAAGGTTAAAGAAGATTAACAATACCCAGTCTATTTGCTGGATTCCTTTTGAATAACATCCTCAAAAGACTTTGTGCTTCAGCACTAAGAAATTGAGGCATTCCAAGTTTTGCTCTGAAAAACATTGCAGAAAATTTCCCTTAAATCAAGACATAGTAATAAGTCAATAAATCTCAAAGTGAATTTTAAAAATTATTAATGAGTCCCCAATATGTTAGAATGATAGAAAAAGACAAAAATAGTTTAAGTCTGATGAAAACCACATTAAGATTTTAATAACAGAGGCAAGAATATTTCCATAAATAAAATAGTGTTTCTACTTACTTCAGTATCATATTCATGGTCTCATTTCTGTCTTTACCTTGAAATGGCAAAGTGCCAGTAAGCATTTCAAACTAGAAAATAAAATAATCACAATTTATTACAACTTAGAATATATAATTACATTTGTTTTTAAAACACAAGACTTATGGTACATGACTATTGAATCATGAAAATTTCAGTTGACAGTGACTCAAAACACAATCACAAAACAGGTAATAGCCAGAACCTGGAAACAACCTAGATGCCCCTCAACTTAAGAATGGATAAAGAAAATGTGGCACATTTACACATTAGAGTACTACTTAGCGGTAAAAAACAATGACATCTTGAATTTTGCA
>LOEQ01004863.1:7696-19279 GCA_001685075.1 Bramus lutescens | reverse complement strand
GCAGGGAACCCTGACTGCTCTTTGGACTGGAAATGGAGGGGGAGGGAGGAGGGGCATGGGGGAGGGGAGCAGGAGATGGAAATTTTTAATAATAAAAAAATAAATAATAAAATATATTCAAAGTAGGGGCAAAATAATCCTAATGCTATCTGCAACAAAGGAAAAATGAAAGTCAATTTAGCAACAATCTTTCTTGTTAAAGGAAAAAAATTAAGCTGCTTTATTTATTTTTAAACTGTTTTATAAAACAAAGGTATAAGTTTAAGTAAATTACAATAATGGGATAATAAAACTATACATCAAAGCATCTGGGACTTACTCATGCCATGAAAAAAGTTAAAAATTAACCATTCTAAATTCCTTTTAAGCTCAAGACAAAAATGTAGAAATTAAGAACCTGAATTCCAATATTAGAGGTAAGATCAACGGTACTGGTATATTCCTATAATATCATTTATTTTGGAGTATGAAGCCAAAGGATTACATGTTCAATGCCTTCGTCAACTACTACACAGTTCAAGGCCATCCTGGTTACCTTTAAAGGGCCTTACCTCTAATTTTTTTAAAGATCTTGGGACACAGGTCAGTGTTAAAGCACTTGTTGGCATATGCAAGACCTGGAGTTTAAATCCAGTACCCCAAAATTAAGTAGAACATAAAAGACACATACACGCATATGTCTGTGTGAAATAATTTATTTAAAAAAGAAAAAAATGAAGACATTTGTACACAGAATAAAGAAAAAATCTTACTATGGAGATCCAACTGAGAATTAAGATAAAATAATATCTACAATTATTTTTAAAAGTCTATGTGTTAGAATTCTGTTTTATGGTAGAACACTTGACTAGATTGAACAAGGTTCCAAGGTTTAATTAAATCTTTAGTACTGAAACGAAACAAACAAAAGAAGGGGAAAAGAAAGAAAGGGAGGGAAGGAGAGAAGGAGGGAGGGACAAAGTCCTAAACTAAAGATCTTACTAGTTCATTAAAGAACTTTATAAGAAGCTGCGGAAATAGTTTCATGGAAAAAAATGTCTGCCACACAGTTTGGATGTGACAGGCATGCATCCTTAACCTTAGTACTGTAAGAACAGAAACAAGTGGATCTCCAGTTATACCTCTGGAGCTTGCTAGTTAGTCTAGTTAAACTTATGAGATTCAGGTCCAATAATAAAGTGAAGTTCAACTGAGGAAGATACATTTTGTCAAGTTCTAGTCTGTCCCCCAGCACAGACACAAAAACAAGCTCATGAATATACATAAAAAATTATAGAACTAATAATTATATTGCAAACTAAAATTGACTAATGGCTTTGGCATCTGTCCTCTGCTCATGTAAGCTGAACTCATAACCTTAGTTGCTTTACACATTAATCTCTCTTGTACCATGGCAACAACGAATCAGCTGCTGCAAACTCATTCTCAATCAGGCACTAGTTTTCTCACCCAAATCTATAGCAATATGATGGTAGACAGACAAAAAGGGAGAGATTGCATCTAAGAATCCTACCTCCTCACAAACTGTTGGATAGCAGCATCCCCCTCTCATTGTGATATAATCTTTTCATAAAGTTGCCCAATGATTCCTTTTTTTCTTCAATGTCCCTTTTTACACACAATTAACCTGTGCTACATGTGGACGCATTATTTACCTACCAGTTGCCAGTAGGTATTTCTACCAATATAGCTTTCTTATCAATCTACTATACTTTCACACCCTAAATTCATATATTTACCTTTGGATCATCTCCTCTATCTTACCCGTGTCATTTAATCAGCTCCTAAGGCTAGTCAAATGTTATCTGAAATGCCTTCAAAAACTCCTTTTTTAGTGATCTATAATCTTATGACAATTTTGAAAGATTTTATTTTCCCGTTCCTGGAGATTTTTCCCTCCCATTTCCAATCTACTCATATAACGCCAATGTTAATATTCCTAAAATCTAACTTTCCTTCACCATCCTTAGACTATAACAGTTTGCAAATACCAAAAGCATCACGTGAAGGCTTACGGGTTTACAGCTGCACTTTCACCCTTCCTGACTTCTCTAGTCAAACTGGCTTCCCAAAGACTTGCTAATACGATCACAATAATTGGCTTTTCTTAACATGCAGCTATTAAATTTTATTTATACTTCAGCAATTAAGTTCCATCTCTCTCATCTATACTAACTTTTACATGAAGTCTTCCTCAAACTTTAGGATACCTCTGGATAGTTTCCTTAGTTATTTGAATTGTTTCTCCAGCAGATTTTATGTGTTCTTTAATCAGGAAAAATATTGTAATTTAATTAGCTTTTATATACTGCCTTCCCCAAATGCATGCTTTTAACAGATATTTAGTATATGGCAGTGTCATGTCCTCTATACATTACATGATAAATGGGAAAATGGACAATTAGAATTCAAAAGAAAATGGACATGGTTCAATAGCCAACTATCACCTATATTTAGAATTTTTATAAATACTACTCTATTAGTTACTGAGTGAGATAAAAATATAATAGGGATACAACTGCCAGTATTTATAGGACAGGTGTGAAACAATTGGACAAATAAGATTAAGGTGATAAATTCTGTGATACATAATAAAATAGTATATAAATATTGGTAAGATCCAGAATCATCTAGACCTTTTCTAAATTTCAGATACATCAGTTTATATGAAAAAAACCTTGCCATTTACTTTTTCAATAGGAACATTAAAAGGAAGACATTAAAACCTTAGCACTTATTGCTTACCAATAACAATGTTGCAAACATTAGTCATGAATTATCAGAAGAAATCTTTTCTGAACTGACCCAAAAGTTAAACTAAAACCCTAAATAGTATTAACCATATATTGACATAACTAAGGAAAATAATACAACTTACCATAAGTACACCATATGACCACCAATCAGCACTCTGAGAATGGCCTCGTCTGTTTACTACTTCAGGAGCCATATATTCGACAGTGCCACAAAATGAGTATGCCTTCTTTTCTTGATCCACTGACTCTTTGCTAAGCCCAAAATCTGTGCATTATCACAAATAGAGGTTGAAAAAAATCCCAGGAAATATGAAATACCAAAAACCAAAATAATGAATTAAATATTCAAACATTTAACTTTGGCCAAAATTACTCTTGAAAAAGATAATTTGAAACAACAAAAATCAGTCTATATTTAATGTTGAAGCTCTTTAAGAAGATTTAAAGATTGCTGAGGTAAAAACATTTTCTCAGGTCTATAATCTTCAGGTATAAAAAAATTAACAAAAGCTGTCATATGATCCAAAGTATAAAGTGATGTAGTAATTTATACCTTAAAAATATTACAAAAGCACAGCATGCATGGACAGAAATGCATTTGCATTTAAAGTCTTCAGAGAACCAACTGTATCAATATAAACTCAATATTTTCTATAAAAATAACAGAAAAATGGAAATATAAATTTGAAAGGCATATTATAGTACCACTAAACACTTTGGAAATAGCTTATCACCATACATAAGACATAAGATATTTATACTGAAAACTAGAAACATTGATGAAAGAAATAAGCCATTCTAAGTACCTGGAAAGACATAGTGTATTTATACACTGGTGATTCAATATTGTTAATTTGTTTTTCTTCTAACGCATACTCAGAGAATCAATGAAATGTCAATAACTTTCTAATAAGTTTTCTTTGGGAGAAATCAACAACCTGAATCTAAAACATATATCAAAGAACATGAAAACAATACTGTAAATAAGTTTTGAAAAATATAAAAAACTGAATTATCTTATACTAAGTTAAATATGTACTAGACAGATATAATAATAAACACAGTCAAATATAGAAGAATGCTGGGCGCATATATACACTTTCAATGGAATAATCTTTAAACTGATATACTGAAAGATATTTAGTTCTGCTATAATCTTGTTTCAAAATAAAAATAAATTTCAATGCAATTTGAATATTAGAAAATAACTTGAGCAAAACGTGGACTTCCCTTTGGCTAACTGTATACAGAAGACTAGTAGAATACAGAAAGTACAAATATCTGCCAGCTACTTCAGATTATGTTTGTTATGAGTCACTTCTGTCTACCTAGTCTGACAGCATTTCTTTCAAATTTAGATAATACAGTTCCCACCAGTTCTTTATTATAACTCACAACTGAAATGTTTCTGGTAACTATACCTACAAGCAAACTTTAGGCCTTTCTCTAAGGGAAGACACAATGTACACTGCAGTCATTAAGAACTCAGTTATATATATGAACACGTAAAGCGGTGTTTTTACATTTACTTTCTACTTTTTTTAATCATGTGGCTCTGAGTAAATACTGTAGTGGTGGCTCTAGTTCATCTCTTAAGTCCTGTATGTATTTTTTTAGGCTAACTTAAGATTTTATTTTTAAATTTGCATAAAATATGATTTACAGTTTTGTGCACAGGTACATAGGTTTAACATACCATACACTTTTTAATCATTAACAAAATCAGATATAGAACAGTTCTCAGAAAACATGTCATGCTATCTCTTGTCTGTCTCTTCACTCCTCACAATCCCTGGGAATCATCAACCTAGGTCCCAAACTTGTAGTTTTGCTCTTCCAGTGTGTTATGTGATTTTAAAGAATGAAATGATAATGGTCTCATACACACCTATCATATAACAAAATTGGCTTGATTTCTGGTGAAAATGAAAAGAAATTCCATTGAAGAAGAAAAGCCATTTAAACAAACAGTGCTAAAACAAATTTGTATGTACGTATAAAAAAAACACAATGTACTCATACCATGACCAAATATTAACTGAATATGTACCACAGAATTAAATTCAAAAGTTAAAACTACAAAAAGAAAATAGCGAGTACAATCTTTCTGATTCTGTGCTAGGCAAAAGTTTCTTGGGTATGACATCAAAAGTATGATCCATAGAAGATGAAAGATTTAGTGCGCACGGTGTCATCAAAATAAAAAAAAATGTGCTTAAAAGGTAATTGTGGAGATATATGCAATTAGTAGCTGCTGACAGAGGGGAAGGTTTTCTCTAAAAGTGTAGCCCTTGGAAGGTTGACAACTGTCCAGCGGAAAACCACACATCCAAGAACATTTGGGCAGCAGAAATTGGCCATTTATTAAATTTTTTAAAAAGGGGAGGGCAAAAAATTGAGTTTATAGGTATAGGTGCATGGATCTGAAAAAAGTTGGGAGAGAAGGGTGAATATGATAAAAAAAACTATATGAAACTTTCAAAGAACTAATAATTTTAAAAGATACGTTAATAAAATAAAAAATCTAGAGAAAAAATTGCATATTGCATTATCTACTGCTTTGTCTTCGAACCATTAAAAAAATCAAAAGTTAGCAAGAAAACAATCCAGCTTTTACAAATAGTCAAAATATATGAACAAACATTTTTATAAAGACATAAATATGTGAAAAATGACATGTTGAGATACATGCCTATTATAATAGCTAAAGTAACTATTACACATTCAGTAGGTTTGGGAAATTAACAACCACTTTGGTAAAGAATCTCGAATTTTCTCATTAAATATAAACTTACCATAGTAATAAGTTATGATGTTCTTAGCAATTTACTCAAATAAACTAGGTTCATATGAAAGCTACAGAGAAACCCTGTCTTGGAAAAACCAAAACCAAAACCAAACCAAATCAAAACAAAACAAAATTTCTAATATTACATTAAGAAAATAAAATTTAATAAGATTCCTGGAAGTAATCAGGCGAATATATGGGAATGCATGCCTATAATTAAAGCACTTAGAAGACAAAGGCAAGAACACTACAAGTTTCTGTCTCAGAACATATATATGAAAGAGATGTAATAAGATATATTTGAAATAGAGGCTAGAGAGATGACTCAGTGGTTAACAGCACTGGCTGTTCTTCTAGTAGACCCCTGGGTTCAATTCCCAGCATCCACATGGCAGCTCATAACTGTCTGTAACTCCAGGAATTCCAACATCCTTACAGACACACATGCAGGCAAAACACCAATGCACATAAAATTAAAAATTAAAGAAGATATATTTGAAGTATTTAGAGGTATATAATCTCATGTTGACATGTTTACTTCAGGCTATAAAATAACAGCTTGATTATTTTTACATTGATATATTATAATCCATAATTTAGAGCAACTTTAACAATTACCAATTCAAATTTCTCTGTACAAAATACACCTTCATTTTCTTGGTTATAGCTTTCCAAAACTTAAATACAGAACTTACTATGTACTGAAAACATATGTAACTTCTTGAGCTTAACAAACTCAATATAATGTCTTTGTCATCTATCTAAATTATTGGGAAATCAATGTTTCCATCCTTTAATTGCTCAGTAGCCCATAACATGGAAATAGCACATAGCTTGTTTATTCACTAACCGTTTCAAGACAGTAAGGTCACTTACAGTCTTGAGGTATTGTAAACGAGTGTGCTGAGTGGCTACAAATATTGAATGGTCTCACAAAACTGGGTTATATAAACCATAGAGATATAGAACAGAAAACTGACTCCAAAGTTAGGGAAAGGTGGAAAGAGTTTATTATTATTTTTTTCAGATGTGATAACTACTCAGCTAATTCTTCCAGTGTAGAATAAAATCAAAATCTACTATTTTTGCCTGAAATAATATTAATTAGTACTGTGCCTCTATTGTAGAATTTTAAATGTACTAAGAATACACTGAAAATATGTAACCTTTAAATGAATCTTAGTCCACTCAAAACATAAAATGCAACTCAAATGAACACCAAAAGAGATTAGAAAAACATGTACTAGAATGATGAAAAATAAATAATGGGCTTATTAGTATATAAGAAAATTTATATACCTGTTAACTTGATATGTCCTATTTCATCAAGCAAGATGCTGTAAAGAAAAATTCATATTAAATATGATTCATATTAAATATGAAGGTCATAAATATAAAATTGGTTACTATTTTCACATTCAGCATTTTGAAATGAAACACATAAATGTCATAAATATAAAATTAGTCACTTTTTGATGTATTGGGAAATTTTCAATTAGTATTTTATAAACAAAAGTGTATTATGAAGATTATTTTGTACAAGTTAATTTTATGTAACTATATCAACCATCAAAATTTCATGATTCAAAAAAAAACTTAGTGAGATGCCAAAATATATTTGCATTCAAAAATGTAAAAAAATGAATAAAGGGTGGAGAGACAGGAAGGCTTAGTAGATAAAGGCAATTGCCACCAAGATTGACAAACTATTCCTGGCACCCACATTGTAGAAGGAGAGTAAAGGAATACCCCAGGTTGTCCTCTTACCTCCACATACACGCCACAGCATACATATGAACGCAATCACACATACAAACACATATAATAAGTCAATGTAATAAAAACCTTAAAAAGCAATATAGATAACATGGATACAAATGGATAATATAATTTTACTTCTCTGGTTTCAGGTCTCTATACACAATTCCTAATCGATGCAGATGATCCAAAGCCAGGGCCAATTCGGCAAGGTAGAATTTCACATCTTCCTCTGTAAAAAGAACCTACAATAAAATAATAATTCATCACTTCATCTTTCTTCTTATATTATGCACTTTCTAATTTACTTCTTTAACACCAGTAGACAGAAAAATCCAAGCAAATAATAAGAAAATAAGGGTAGTTAAATCTTACTTGATTGGCACAGTCATTAAGTAAACCAGAGATGTTTTCCAGATACTTGATGTTAGTGTCTTTAAGATTCTTCTCTTTAAAAAAATCAGCAATTTAAGTATAATTCTTTCAGAAACACATGCTGTTTATGCATCATCTTACATTAAGTGTTCTTCAAAAAATTCAGGCTTTTAATGAGTTGTATAAAATCAATATTAATTTTGGTATACTGAATTGGCATAGTGGATGTGCTCACTCATAGTAATTAAACTATTAGGGATATTTTGTTTTAACACTCATACTTCCATTTTTCTAATTTCTCTTTTGCCACCTATTATTACTTCTCAGTAATTTCACATGTAGCTCCACTAATTCTAAGCTTCTAAATTTATCACTACAAGTTGTTAAATTAATAATCCTCCAATGCTCACATCTGATCTAAAAGGGATCCACCTCTTCTCACATGTAAGCAAAGTTTATGAATGTAATGACAATCGATTTTTCAACTTTTTTGTGTTTGTGTTGGAGAATACAGATGTTAAGACAAACTGAAAAGCATATGAAACTTGAAGTTAGAATTAGAGGTTTAAAATCAGATTATGTCATTTAATACTCTGAATCTGAGTTTTTAATTTTTTAAAAAATAAAAATATCTACTACATTTAACTAAAAACACTGTTATAAGAATCAGACTCATTTAAATGTACCTAAATATGAAACTATATGGTTTTATTAGTACTGGCTATGAGAGTTGAGTACATAATCTATACACACATTGGTAACTACTCAACCACTACAACCACTACATGTAATTTTAGAGCTTCAAGGGTTTTCAGATCAGGCAAAATACTGGTTTCTAGTAATATGATATTTTCATTCAAGAAATCTGGCATATTTGGAAGGATCAAGTTTGAATAAAATACCACATAGCTAAAATCAACTTGCCCATTTAGATTATAGTTACTGTATTTCACAATGCAGATTCACGCTACTAGTAAAACAAGAAAATGAAGAGTTAATATTAGTCATTGTCTAAGTTTCAGGAACATTTCTTTGAATGTTCCAATGGTGAAGTGTATGAACATCATTGAAAACTTTTTATTGAGAATAAAGTACTTATTACTCATTTAACTTCTGTAGTCAAACAATCAAAACGTTCACTGAAACCTAATACATGACAAATCTCTAAATACCGTTCATAATTTCAAGGAAGAAAGACTGCCTTGGATAGTTATACTTTATATCAAACACATAATCTTAATGTTGTCTTGATAGAAAGACTCATGACAGAAATAATAAACTTGCTAAAAGGCAACTATGCACCAGACGCAATTAATTATGTGTCAGCACTACATATTCTTTCTGTTATCACAGTCTTCCAAACAACTCCATATAATGTATCAATATCTTACAGAAGTGAACAATGAGTCTCGGAGTGACTAAATAACTTGCCCAAAGTAACTACTAAGCAGGAAGCATAAAATCTGAATTCAGAAATACTTGTACCTAAAAGTGACTTTTTACCCAGAAACCACTTCTATCTCCCTTATAGTGTATTTCCCCCTATGTTTCAGTTCACAACCAATAATGCTTTCATATTTGTTCATTGCCATACTCATAAAAGTCCCTTTAAAAGTGAAAGTACTCTAAGACTCTATTACAAGGAAAAGCACTTTTAACCTGTCGTTTGTTAATTTGTGTATGAGACTGTGTATGTTAAGATACTTGAATCCTTACTACATGTATTAGCTATCTCCTTTACTCCCACTTAATATTTATTATATCATAAGCATACTCTCATACATTTCAAACTTTTAAATGAAAGTTATTAAATAAATGCATATTAATCATGTCAATTCACCATGATTTGCCTAAATGTTCTCATTCTGATCAATTAGACTACTTCAAAAATTCACACCTATGAATATCATAATATGCTATATTATAAATATATGTTCTTAAAATGCATACTTCTTTGTATTTCACCAGAATGGTTAGTTAAGTAATAAAACAGTAAATATTAGGAACATAGTCTGGATCCATGACTTATACAATAACATTACTTTCCAATAATGTTACAATAGTTTCCATGCCCATCAGCAATTTTTAAATATATTAGCCTTACTACACCTATAACAGAACCAAATTATCTTTTAATGAAATTTTTAATTTAATATACAAAAGAGTATTAAGTTGATTTCATTTAAATTTACTCATAGATCAAACAGTTTTTCATGTCCTGTGGCCTTTCCAGTTTTCAAGACTATGAGAAATTTATTGTCTATTTTCCATTATTAGCCTACTATTTTGTTCAGTTGGTATAAGCCCTTCAAGTATAAAAACATCATGTCTTACAAATGTTTTTAAAATAAGTGTTGTTTTTGATAAATAGTTCCTAATTTTATATAGCCAAATGTATTTTATGTTTGGTTTCCTCTTTGTTAGTTTAAAGCTTACCATATGTCCATTCAGTGCTTAACTAAATAGTTACATTTTCTTTTAGGATACAGTGGTTAATTTTAAGATATAGTTAAATCATAAAATTTATCTGGTGTGCAATCCAGGTGGTGTTTTACTTTAGTTTTGAAATATCTAAACAAATTCTCATATACTGTTTTTATTGAATAATCAATCTCTTTATCATAATATATGATTCATTCTTTACTCATTAATTGTATGTTAAATTATATATGGTAAGAGTCATGAGTTATATAATATGTTCCTAATCCTGTGTTGAAACTATCATATCTACAGGTATGGTGGAGCACATCTGTAATCCTACCACTTCAAGGCTACAGTATGAAAGAGTCTGTGTTCAAAGCCAGTTGGCTCTCTCAGCTAGACTCTCTCAAAAGTCAAAGGAGCAGGAAGAAAATTTTAAGAAAGTTTATATCAAATGACTTTTTTGGCATTTGTTTACTTCTCTAGATAAACTGTAAAACAATGCTGCAAATTTTAAAAACAACCGAATTTCTATTTTGACTCTGTCTAAAATTTTATTAAACTAATAAATGAATTTTGAACACACTCTTAGTTTTACAAGAATAAATCCAAGATATTTTCTAAATATTAGTAAAAGAGAAAGAGATGGCTTAAAATTTTATGTATTTATGTATAGATTTATTTGAATATATGTGTCTGTGTACATTTCAAGGACAGAAATTTGAGGAGGTATATTTTTCTTTTAAAATGTAAGGAACAAACATTATAAAATTTCTTAATTCATACTAAAATAAAATTTAAAATTCTGTGTCTAAGGCACAAGTATTTCTTCAGTTTGGGTTGCTCAATTTTTTATTCACAAGTGAAATATAACCAACCATCAACTACTTATAATAAGCTGTCTATAGAAGTCATCACTCAATCAGTTTTTTAAAGTCTCTTCAATGAATAAACTAATTTATTGTCTTTTGGGAAATGTATTTAAAATGCTTGCTCTTACCTAATATTCCAGACTTAGGAATCAAAACTTACTGACTGCATCTCTGTGCTAGTGTGAGTTTAGATAGTCCCACATCAAGAATGGAGGTCTGAAGAGTTTAAAAGAAAATCAGAAATGACTACAGGCAGGAATATTTCAAAGACATTTGTGACACTTCTATAATCTAACAAAAATAATAAATGCTGGAGACTTGATATACCATTGTCCTTCTACAGTTTCTTTAAATATTTTTCCTAGGATGAGGGTCACAGATAAGACCATATTACATACTAAATTCTGTCCTTGACTGCAAAATATATGGTCACACATGCCAAGTTCTACACTGGAGTAAGAAAGATACAAGCCAGAGGACTCAGGCATCTAAGCGCTGACTAGCATCCCATTAGTACAGTTTTCCTTTATCACAAGTTCCAGAGCTCTCCTACATCATAAATTTCTACCCTGCTGTCATGTCTCCTCTGAGACTATGGCCTCTTGCTTAGGAA